>CAJPEV010002289.1:0-47064 GCA_905338385.1 Darwinula stevensoni | reverse complement strand
GAGTATGAGGTCTGGGATGTGGTTCATCCCCCCTCATATCTCCAATACCGGCAGGTGCCGTGGAAGGATTTATTTATTTATATATATATATTTAGCTAAGTTGGTGTATGTCACTCTAATTCTCTTGCACCGTTCTCTTACTTGAGACATGCTCCTCGATGCACACAAATGAGATTTGAAAGATGACTTAAAATAACATGAAAAAAGCTGCATTACGGTGCAGATAACATGCTCTGAGATCGTAGTAGCAGGCTTTTCTCCCCATGCCAGACCTGTCATGGAAAGTGACAGGCCCGCGATGGTCATAAACCTCGTCTTCACTTCCTAATGGCCTAAAATTATATTTTCTCCATCTTTCCTCGACATTGCGTTCCTAGAGCATGGTGATGCGGGCTCCTGTTCCCTAATTTATTTAATTGTAAGGAACTGAGATAACTCTACGCCGAAGAATATGTTTTTTTTTGTTTTTTTTTTTGGGGGGGGGACTCCATCATTAGAGGAATCCTAACGCGCTCATGGCCAAAATGCAACAGCCTCATGATCCCTTCCTTCATTTCCCCCTCTGAACAATTACTCTAACCCCGAGCTTCCTTTGACTTCGTTTCTTCCCTGAATACGACCATCCTCCTCCTCCAGACATAATCTCCTCTTCAGGAAGATTACTTTCTGCACCTTCACCATTTCATCGATGAGGTCTAGCATTTACGCCCGGGGACAGGAAAGCAAACGAGGGAATTGTCAGTTCTAGGTCAAGGGGAAGTCATGGAGGGCGAGAATTCTACATTGAGGTTATAGGAAGAAAATAAATGGATCGCATCACTCGTTACCCGCTACGCCTTCACGGACGGCGTTTTCCAACCAACTTCATTCTGAACCCGAGCGCTGGGAAGGGAGAACCTCCTTCGTGGACGTGATGAGGCGAGGGTCCGCATTCCCCCGAAAGGAATTCATATCCAGACAGTGGAGGGGAAGCAATGAGAAACCAGACAGTAAGGGACAAATTCTTTCCCAGTTCCTTTTTCCCCATGGAAAGAACGACTTCATTCAGGATGACCTCTCTGACCTGTCTGTGATGATGTGAAAGAAAGTTTTCGGTATAACATGCATAAAAGAACATCCTCTAAGAAAGAGATGAATACTGCCTCAAAGATGGCTCATAGGATGGAGAGGGACACGGAGTGAAACTTCCTCACGAGCGTCAGAACATTTTTGTTCGGATGCGAACAGGGTCTATCGATAGCCAGATATACACCCATCTACAGGAAAGAGATTTTGACGTCTCTTTCAGTACGACAGCCAACATGAACCTACGAGCCCATAGCATGCAATTATTCAGTTCCTGATACGAGGGTTTCTGCTTCAATTTCCACGCTGAAATATGTTTACAGTTAGGCTTTCTCATATTTGCCCATCGAAGAGACCGGACTGGGTTGATACTCAAAGGGAACATGACTCTACTGTAATTGCTGTGATTTCTCCCACGCATGGATTTCAGTACATTCGAAGGTGATCAATGGTAGTCTCACTATAGAAACCTTTGGAAACTTTCTCGATGAAATGAGGGCCATGATTGGGCCAGAAAAACGGAGCTGTTTTCATCGTGGAGAACTGTATGGCTCACCGACAAATGATTCCTCGATACCCATCCCATTGAATTAACTTCTCTCTTCAAATCAGAGGTCAAGAGATAGCTTAGGTTCTCTATCGGCTCCCATTGCCACTGTGTTGCAGACCGAGATGTGTCTGACACGATATCGCAGGAACATTCTCGAACAAACTATACATGACGCACTAGAGAGTTTGCATTCCCGATTATATGCCGCGGAGCATACTCAACCGTTTACATGGACGCGTCATCGAATACAGAAGTCATTTTCGAATGCAGTCGTCATTTCAACGCCATGGAAGGAAAAGGCCTTCACTGTCTGGTTTCTTCGTGTTTCTCCTTCCCTTCCTCCCCTGTCTAGACGTGGATTCCTCGAGGGGGAATGCTCACCCTCTGCTCTTCACATCCATGGAGGCTCTCGCCACAAACATCCTGGGTGACCGGCTAATAGGGAACGAGAAGGGGTTGGGTCTAATTTACAGGGCCTATTCCTCGATTGCTTGGGGCACGTTCGCCACCTGGCTTTAGAGAAAGTAACCAGACCGTTATAATGGGACTCTATAGCGCAAAAACTTTGTTCGATTTGCATGAAAACGAGCCCAATTTAGGCAGAGCCACATGGTGTATTGGCTCATAATGAAAATTTCTTTGGGTTGATTTATTGGTTTTTGCGATCGATTTTGCCGCTTTTGAGATACAGATATTAAGTACTGATTATTACTTGATAATGAACTTCGTACTGCACTCAATGGAAGGAGCTTCAATTCCGTAATTCATTGATATATTTTGTATAGGGGTGAGAGGGAGTACTTTTGCAAGAGAGCGCTTTTCAATTTTCAGGTTGGAAATTAATGGTTGAGCTTACCCTTAAGGAGAGGAGAGAGAAGGAACTCACTCATATGGTTGCCCAAACAAATATCCTCCCCCCCCCCCCCCCCCCCCCCTACCCCTCCCCTCAAATATTATTTGCTCCAAGATCATTTTGAACCATGGGAAGAGGAATTTTATTGATTGCTTTTAAATATTCCTTTATTGATCACGTATGATGTCCACCTTGACCGTTATCCTAAACATTGCAAATTAACTAATGCGGAGTAATACTTGCTCGCGGCGGAATAACCACGTGTAAGGTATCCACTTTTTTTCATCAGCCATAAAGACAAACGGAAAGTGCATTTTTCTCTTTAGGGCAATTTCAAAAATTCTGGATTTTCACTTTCAGATCCTTCCTTATGTTTTTAATATTGCAGTTTATTAAATGGATCAAATGGATGAACGAGATGGATTTAATCCGAGAGAAAGAGAAGCAGGCATAAAACCAGACGGCGGCGCTTCCAATCGCTTCCGCTTGCGTCATCGGTGGTGTCGGATCCATCTCGCCTCGCGGAATCGAAACGAACGAAAACCTGTCGAAGATCTTATGACGTCATACGATTCCGGATCGGATCCGGAGATGGGAGTGGGGATTCCTGACGATTTCAAATAGGAAATGCTGAGTTCATGTCCCATCGGATCAGTCTTGGTTGACTGGCATAAATTATAATTAACTAAAATAGAATTCTGAAATTAACAACTAGAATTTGCTCAAAGATGGGACCATTCGGAGCCAGTCACGTAACGGGAGCGAGAGGCAGTCTGTGGGAATCTTAATCCGTGTCCGAGGAAGAAATTGAGTTCCAAATTGAAATTCCTTGAATGTAGTACTAATGTGGAGGAGCTCTTTGGGCATATTAAATAAAATGCTATTCCATTCGCACAGAATGGTCTTTTATTCTGAGAATTTAGAAATAGTAGCATTCCATGTCTGTATCCTGTTCTTTCTCCTCCCAAACAAAAAGAGAATGATGACTGGATTGCAGGAAGCATTCTAGTCAAATGTCCCTGAATCAAGAACTGAATCACACTAAACGTACTGTCTGAGCTGCGTATGGAGCCCTTGGAAAATGCACCAGGTACAAAAAGGCACGGGATGACAAGGCAAACGATAGCAGAAATATACGTCTGGAATTGCTAGGAGAGTGTGTAGTTGCATTGAGAAGTGGAGGTGGAGAGGATCGCCTTTTCTGCCCATTCAGGAAATTGGGAGAAGTCGAAGAGCCCACGCCCTATCGTGTTGATCATCAGGTTGATCACTGTCACGCAGATCACGTTCATGGCAAACCCGGCCTTAATCTGCATCGTAAAGAATCTCATGAGATTGTCGGATGAATGGAAATTAAGGGATGGAAATGAATGGATGGATGGAAATGAATTGTCGGATCGCAAGAAGTAATGTAAAGAAAAACTGTCATGATGTACCATGCTGATGGTCTTCATCTGGGTGGCCTCGTAGACTATGGCATTAGGTGCGGTTGCCACTGGGAGCATGAAGGCGTAGGAGCAAGCGACAGTCGCTGGCATCATCAAGTATAGAGGATTCACCTTTATCGTACTCGCCTATGTAACAATATGCGAAGCAAAGAAAAATATCACGAAGGAAGATTTAGCCATGGGCCTTTCCCAAGTAATTTAAATAATAGGTTTGTCATGCATTCGACAGTGGTGGAAAACATAACGAGAAAAAGAAAACCGCATTAGAAAGATTTCCTTTGCCGATTGCAATCTAGTTATGAAAGTGAATGGAAATGGTGTCGTACAAGCTGTGCAAGGACGGGAATGAGGATGGTAGCCGTGGCCGTGTTGGAAGCCACTTCCGTTATCATGGCCGTCGTAAGAGTGACGATGAAGACGAGGAGTGCTGGTGACATGAAATCCAGATTTCCCATCTGCTGACCAAGGAAATAGGACAAGCAGGATGTCTTAGAGGCCTCCGCTATCGCGTATCCCCCTCCAACAAGGAAGATCAACCCCCAGGGGATCTTCTCGTGGAGGATCCTCCAATTGAGAAGGGCCGGGCTCGATTCCGACGGTTTATCTGGAATTTAAAAAATCAGCATCTAAATTAACTGCATGGGACAAAGGCATCAGTACTCCCGTCCCATGCATTATAATCGCCGGGGCTGAAAATGTTATCCCCTTTGCGTTATTTGACAACTCCACACCGTCTTCATGCCACTTCTTTTATAGCGAATTGTATAAAACCTATGGCATCGGGAACACGTTCCGGTTTACGGTGTTAGCTACACGAAGATCTGGCTATGGTGTCTGGTGCTGCCAAGTACACCCTAATAATCTCATAAAGCTCTCGAATGACCGTTCCAGGTAACGGGGCACGTATTTCCCCCGAAAATAATGTGATGCTATCGTGCATAGGGCCAAAAACTTTTCGAGGCCAGACGGGCACTTTGGGCCACCTTGAGTGGGCCGCATTGAAAAGATACAATCTAGCTACATGGCTAACCCTGGCTATCGACCTCTTAGTTAAGCTACATTAAATCAGATATTCCCTTTAAAAAAAAAAAGATAGAATCGAAAACTGCCTTATCCTGCCGCATCATACACATCCACTTGTAGTCTTGGAAATTGGCACAACTTTGAGCAAGGGCTCATTTAAACGCATCGGTTCTTGGTGTTTCATTGTTTCAAGTTCCATTTTCGGTAAATGCACCTTTGCCTCTCTTTAACTTCATTTACTTGCTAGTAAAATCTCGGTACTATATGGATGCTCCAAAATTTTGCCAAGTTCAGCAGGTGCACGCCGAAATACGTAAGCATCTAAATGTAAGCATGTATTATAAGTATCTGAATACCTAAGTAATGACTAAACTTGATAGTTTACAACGAAGGATTGAAAATCTGGCATTAAAAAAATGTATTCCTCGCGATTAAACATGAGTGCCGATAAAACTGTTCAATCTTGGTGGGCCGCATAAAATCATGAAGGGGGGGAAAGGGGGAAATGATCCAAATTACCTGATGATTCTCGGAAGCACCAAAATTTTGGATTTGCGGGGATGATGAAGAAGAGAAAGGAGATGAGTATGGAAGAAGTTGCATCTCCGATTTTCAAACCCCTGGGTAAAGGTGCCGTGGAAAGTTTCTCGTTATGTATAGTACTTTACAAAGGTAGATGGACAGGAAATTGAAGCGAAAGAAAGTACGTACCTATCGCTTTTGATCAATTCGCCCCATCCACTGGTAAACTGCGGATCTCTGAAGAACCAAAGCAGGACGAGGAGGATGAACAAGATTAGAGTCATGCATTCGTGGAAAGAAATGGATCCGAGTTCCTTGTACTTCTTGTCGATCACAGCACGAGTAGCTATTTCTACTTTTCTCGTTTCGCTTTGACTCGGCACGCTTTTCTCTGGGTGCTTCCGACGATTCCACCATCTACGGATGTAGAGCACCCAGTGCTTATATTCGATCGACAGAGATCCGTATATCATGTTATGACATTACTCACTGGGCTAGGAGGAAAATGCCATGGAGCCAGAGCCAGGCGAGGATGACATTGAGTAGCATCCCTGGGACACTGAAGGCCAGCCAAGATCCATAATTCAGTCCTGCATCAGATCCATATATCCTAAAAATTGAAAATGATTCCTTTTCCTTTGTCCCATCTCTTCCCAGGTCAGAAGATTCCAATAAATCAAGACAAACAAAGGAGACCTAAAATCAGACATGCTGAAAGTGGAATATAAACAGCTGGACGGAGGAAATCGTGTCTTTGAGAGGGAATGTAGATGAAGGAAGTGACATACTCGTCCACGAATCCCTTAAGGAGAAGATTTGGAGTCGACCCGGTGAGAGTGCCCGTCCCCCCTAGGCCTGCCGAATAAGCAACGGCCAAAAGGACTTGAATCCGGGCTTCTTGGTAGCCTTCCTTGAATTCCACCTCCTCATCCTCTTCGTCCTCCAAGTATTGCTTCTCCCTGGATCCATCCGGGCATGAAGGCAGGTTGAGTTCGTTAGGGTGCTTTCTTTCCTTGGAGTCGGTAGTAGGCATTCATTTTCCACTTTCCCGTTTTCGTCATCCCCGCAAAGTATAGTATAGAAATAACATCTACATTAGGAAGCATATTATTTCCCTATTGTTCTTTTCCGTTTTGCCAGTGATACTCCCAACCGAAGGAATTGCAAGCATGCGCAAATGTAATGTTCATCTGAACCCTTAATAGCTTGCGACACAAGTTACATGTTTGAGCGAAAACTGCTACGTTGGCGGCTGCATCGATAAAGACTAATCTGCGTCCCCGCTTTCATTTGAAGCTCATCCTATGTGTATGGGTCGGCGTTTTCAACAGGTACCGTTTTTTCTTGCTTTTAATCTCGCCTCGAATGTCATTCATCAAAAGTTTTCTTAAGACGCGAGAAATTTCGAATTTTGCTTCCTGCCTATGAAGTTGAAAATTGTCAACTCCGAGTGGAGGTGCAGTCAGGTTTGAGAACAAGTTTGGATCTTGATCCGTATCGTCGATATACGTGGAAAACATCACTCCCAATTAGTATCGTTGCCTGTGACTCTCCGTCTTCAGATGGAAAGTCTGGTTTACACGAACTGCCTTTATTTTCGATATCCTATTTTGAAGTTTATGTGGAAACCGAGACTTTCCCGACCTCTGTCGCGTTTAAATGTTACACACAGCATAATTAAAACGTACAGTGAGGTACATATTTTGTAGTTTATGAGGTACAAACGTATGTCGTAAAATACGTTCTTCGAAAAGGTACCGAAGCAAAATAAAGCACACACGTATACCCTTCCTATCTCTATTCGGAAGGTAAGAATGGGATCTTTACGATCCCATATGTACCTCATTTCGGGTTTTAAGAGCGTTTGAAAATCCAGCTTAGGAACGTGAATTTTTAGCTTTGAGTAGCTTCGAGGTGAACTTCTAAACCATCATGCGGCACCCCATCACCGACATTCGGTGAACAGTCACAGATAAATCGGTGACAGCTCCACAAGGTGGTCTACAAAACGCGACAGAAGGTGCTTGTCGTCTCATAAGCAGTGACGTCTCCATTTATCATGGAGACTGGTAGCAAGTCCATGCTATTTTTAAATACATTCTTTCAAGTTTAGTTAAAGTAACCCGCTCATTCGTCCGGGAGAAAAAATTCTTAACCTGTTAGTTACACTTCGCTGTCCTCGTGCAAAATCTCAACATTTAAAATTATCCAAAATCATTGACTGCCATTGATACATGACAATTATACTTTTACCAAATACTACTTTCCAAGTATCGTGATGAGATGAACAGAGAAAAGAAGAAAACTCTTCTCCCAAGGTCCGGTGCGTCCTGACTCGAGTTGGAACATTCGGAAGAACATAAACACCATCTTATGCATATTTCGAGTCGTGGATTGGGAACTCGGACATCTGCATCTACAACGTACCAAAGTGTACGTCTGGACCATGCCCGCACAGAGGTACGTACGGAAGTACGCATGCGGACCCGAATGACACAAATACGTATGTTTCACATCTGTACCTCTCCTTGCACGTTTCTACTTTGCTGTGCAGTGTCGTATTGGAAGACGCGATTCGATGTCATTGCGCTAATGTGGAACCAAATGAGTGACATAGAAAAGATGATCTCACTCCTCCTCGATCTCCAGGAAATCGACACTGGTAGATACGTCGGACATGGTTCGCTTTCTCTGCTTTCGAAGGTGTTGCAAGTGGGTGAGTTCTACGCATTCTCGCGGCGACTCGTCCACCGGCCGGAAACATGTCTCTTTCTGCACGGTATGATCAATTGACGACTTTCGTACGTGTCATCGGAGAAAGAGAGAAAGGTAGGAGACGTTACCCGATAGATTTCGATTAGGACCGCTTCCACGATGGGAATCATCATGGCCGTTGTTGCTGTGTTGGTGATCCACATGGACAGGAACATCGTCGCCAGCATGAACCCCAGCATCAACCTTCAACATTACCAAAAGAACCTATGTTTGAGCAACGGTTTTAATTTTTTAAAACTTATTTTGTCTCTGCTATTGTGATTATCGTCATTATCGTCATTTCCGTTCGACACATCTGCGAATAGGCCTCGAATGAGATGAACCGGAAAGCAATGCCTATCGCCTTGAAACCAATTATTGGCTGGTAGGGAGGAAACTATAGGAAATGCAAACGGACCACATTTGGGAAGTTCCGATCCAGAGGAGGAACCTGAGGGCGACCCTCTGGTGTAAGTTGCAGTGTTCCACAGCAAGCGCGACCATGATGCCTCCTGTACATCAGCACATCTCAATCATCCATTGTAACTCCCGAGCAGAATATAGCCAGGAAAGAGATGGTGGCATACCGAGGAACATTATGGTGCTCTCCCTGATGTACAATTTGCAGACTTCAGAGGTACCAAGTATCCCGAGAAGGGGGAAGAGAAAGACCGGCATGAGGGACGTGATGGCCATGGGTATGGCATCCGTCATCCAGAATGCCACCATGACGAGGACGGCATATGCACACCTTCCCTCCATCTGCAGGTCCAATTCTTGTAACCATGATTGGTTTTCAGTGATACCAGGGATACCCTTTGTTTACCTCGCCGAATAGCATCCATTAGAATAAGATATCACCGGTTGGAATGCAGTGATAGACAAATAAAACCAACGCATCTATCAAGGTGTACACCAATACAGCATTTTATCAAAGAATAAATTTATTGCACTATACTGTAATAAAACCACGTCACTAAGCTACTGTAGCACGGCTTACAAAATGGGTTCTAAATCGGTAACACTTTTTTAAATGCACTTGAAGCATTCCTGGATATATTATCAATGGCTTTTAGAGGAAAACTCTCCCATAGCGTTGCCAAGGTTACCATTTTCCGGTTAAATATACCAGCGGTAGATTATCCAACTTAGAGAAAATAAAGTTCGTCCGGAACCCTAAGCCTCTCTCGATTCACAGGTCCCATCCCTCCATTTTGAGAAGAGGCCCGAGCCTGGGTGGGTGAAAAGGAAATTCTGAAAAGTAAAAACTGATGCGAGGGACGGGAGAACGGGAGGGGCGGGTGAACGCGCTCGACCTTCCAACTCTGGGTTTTTTTTCTCATTTTTGAAAGATGTGCGCGTTTTTGTCAAGAATCCACGGAACTTAGGTCGGTCGCTTTTCTTGAGGGATGCATCTGATATTTGACAGGTCGCTGAACCATTTTTTTTTCTTATCATACCCCCCATATAGCGGCGCATGTTTTTATCGGGTGCTATGACCGCAATGAAGAAAGGGTATGAATGACACGATGATGAGAATGGGGCTGCAAGGACTCGAAACTACGGCCATCGGTTTTCACCACTGCATGCAACCTTTGCACGACTTGGGGGAATCGCGCGGGATTGGAGTCATTTTGATGGCAGTCGATAGCGTCTCGTGACATCCTTCGGGGAGAGCAAATTGTAAATATTCGCCGGTTCTGATTTTCCATCTTGACAATAGCACCAAATGTGCGGAATACCTTGATGCGCTGAGCTCATGCATGTTGTTTCCAGCGTTAAGGTTGCCAGCGCTAGCAACCACAGCAAATGAAGATTGGCAAACTGCAATTCTTGATTTGCACCCTTTTCGCATGACACTGCAGCGCATCCTATCGTCATGCATCATCATCTAGCGGGCTCGTTTAAAAACGGAAAGCGATGGGCTCATGAATCTCCGTCAAAGAACCTCCAACAATACCTGAAAAACCGTTTTGATCAAGCGATATCGGGTATTTACTTCATTAAAACCGGCTTAATGCCTTCTCATCATTTCTCGAGTCGACATGGTGACATTTCGCATCCGCGAATATTTTGTGCTAGGATTTTTTCAGGCTCCTTAAGCAAATAAATCATCAGGTTATCGGAAAATTGGTTAACATCGGTAATGCCGATCGATGATTCGGCTTGGAAGATATTTAACGAAATGTTCATAAAGCGAGTTTTCATGTCTTAACTACGCGATGATGTGAGATGTAACTATAAGTACCTTAATTGTCTCTACTTATTAAACGAAACGTCGAAAGGGATCATCTTGTTGGAATGGTATGTGTTCATAGTCGGGCACGAAGAGCGCGCAATACTTTTTGCTTGCCATGCGACATCATTCACGACGACATGCAGATGTCTGCGATCGAATTTTATCGACCGATCTCGACCGATTTTCATCCTCATTAAAAAATTTTAAGGATGAATTTTTACTTTACGGATTTTACCTTCGACCCGAACCAGATTCTCTTGCATATAAATTTAAGACCTTATTTTTCGAGTCATTAGAATTCGGTAATAATTTTTTTTGCTGTTAAAAATAATTGACAAAAAGCATGGAGGAGAAATTGAAAATTTCAGTCTGTTCCAGAAACCATTAGCTAATTTATGACTATATCGCAGGAAAAGATATAGGAGTACCTTCACATCTGTCGGGAAATTCCAGAAGAATCGCCTAAAATATGACCTAAGTCCTATGTAAGAGCAAGCCAATTAGAATTTTTTGGCACCCGAACGTTTTACTGTATTTCTGAGAAAAGGTCAATGATGTCACTCGCACACGAGCAAACGTGTCTGAATGGTCCATAGGGGTCGTGGGGAGGGGGGAGGTGCAGTGTTTCCGAAGCACAATCATCCCTTCAAGGGTCTTCGTGATCCCATCACTCTGACATCGAGGGAAGGTTAGGAGAAGGTTGGTTGAAGGTTGGTCGAAAGTCGGTCAAAGGTTAGTGACCGTCACCATATTAGAAATTTCATGGTCATTCGTATACTAAAGCAGGACCTAGTCTTGGAAATATGACTGACGACCTTCTCACGCTTTAGCTCCAAATTTGGAGATTGTGTTCCCCCTTGAATGGGTTATGGGTTGACGCCGACGATTCACCCCGAATAAAAAGATCCCATCGAGGGGAGAGAGAGACTCGCCACTCGCTGTTCGGGGACGAGGAGAAGAGGAAGAGCCAGCAGAGGGACGAGGATCACGACCCAGGTTGCCCAGAAGGGGAAGACGTGCGACTTCCACGTCGCTTTCGGAACCTTAACCGTAACCGTAACTTCGCTTTCCGTACTTGCCATCGCGATCGCTTTCAGTGGACGCCTGACCACCACCGCTGTAAGAGCTCTTCGGACAGAGTCCCCAGAGTTGGCAGTCTCTCCTCGCTCGCTCCCGACTGACAGAATCGGATCTCACACCGTGTTGGAGTCTTCCTGGACCGTTTTCGCCTCCCCCTCGGTCGATCTGTTCGACTCTCTCACCTCTGCCGCTGTGAGCTCCAGCGAACGAATAGCCGGTATCTCACGTGTCACCCTGCTTCCGCTACCGACTGGATTAGAGGGATAAACACAGGTAATTCGTCTTTTGGCTGATGGCCTTAAAAGTCACTCAATACGAGTCATGAATCAGAACAAACGAGTTTCTTTCTCATTTCCACAGATAATAGTTGTTTTTAACGACTTGTTACAAATAATGGCGATAGGGAGCTTAATCGCTAGCAATGCAAGCATGACTTGTTAACCATCTAAGTTTATTGATTTAAGTTGATTGAGCTATTTATTGTCATGAGGAAACAAATCCTGCCCGTTTCGACTCTTATTTTAAGGGCATCGACGAATCGATAAGTTAATATGGCATGTTAATATAACATGAATCTTTCCCCTTGGAATCCCGGAAGGAGATGCCATCACTTTCCCAGTAGCTTGCTGGGCTAACGCAGGATATCTTCTGCGTTATCTTCACCTGATTCAACCCATTACCTACTCAGTAAAATTGGCAAAAGAAAAACTAAAATTGGAAAGGTCGAAACGCGTGGCCTTCATTTCGTAGCAAACACTGCAAATGACGTAAGCATGGCAGCACCATTTTTTCCCAGAATATAAATTTATTTCGTGCACTCAGAACGAAAACTTGGAGTTAACCTTTCAGACCTGACCATTCCAATGAACATTGCGTTTTCATTGTTTCTATGGTAATTTCTTGGGATTCTCTTGACTTTGCGCCGCATACTACACTACAATGGACTCAAATATGCATGACTCAATTCCGTTGGAGGCCTTTTCTCACCCGTCAGCTTTGTAATCTTCAGTTATATAATTACATGTCTAACATACAATATGAGGTATGGTATGGTGAATTTATACGAAATATAAAAACGATACATGAAACATAAAAATGCCGAGTAGAATGGGAAAAGAACTCAAGAAGGCAAAAAAGGATATTATCCCGATAGTGGCCTTAATTCTGGTCTGAAAGGTTTAATTCTCATAGGTTTTTACGGAGGATTTCTCGGGATGACATCTGGGCCGCCATTTAGGTGGCCCAGAGTGGCACGTAAAACGTCCGCAGCATAGGAGACCCCGACCGTCTCCGATTTACAACGAGGAACCGAACTAGAGGCAGATAAACCTGCTACAAATCGGAGAAAACTAAGTGCTCTATAAGAAGTCACCATGCTTTCAAGGACTCACAACCAAGTAACACCGGAACGTTTAATGTATGTTCAATGAACGTTTCATGAACGTCCTTAGGAACATTCCATCCACTGTTATACGTCCGAAATTTAGAGCAATCAAAAACAGTTGAAATGATGCGTTCCCTGAACGTTCATCAAGGACGTGAATTGAATATTCCCAAACGGCACCAAATGGAACAATGGAATTTCTTTTCTATGATTCATCAAAAAAAGCAATTAAGATCTTGAATACGATCCTCTCATCGCTGAAATTGCATTGAGACCGCATGAATCCCTGCTCCGACGACAGGGGTCAGAGGCCACCAAACAGCCGACCCATTCGGTCGGAAAATATTTCAATTCTTCGACAAACCGGTCTTATGAAGTGAAAGTGCTATCTTCCCCTCGTGTAGTTAGACAGCATCCTCATCTCCACGTGGGAGCTGAAATCTTTACGCGGGTGATGAAATCTTTACGCGGGTGTGAACTCTTCAGGTGTTATTCCTATCGGAGCAGCAGTTCTTTTCCTGTTCCGGAGAAGCACATGACAATGCAGCCAAATTACGGAAACTTCCAATCGCATCCGCAGCTATTTCAATAACAGGGCCAGACACGCCCCGCACCGAGTTCCCTTTTTTCCATAGGAGCATGATTTGCACTTTCATCTTCGTTTCGATTTCCTTCCCGCTAAGTGACCTTGTAAATGGAATCATCCTCCCTCCTTTCATTCGAGCCAGAGTTTCCTGGAGACTCCTTGGTCTGGGTTACCTCTCGAGACCGATTTGTTGAAGAATTCAAATATTTTCTCCCCCGGTATATGTGGAAAAAGATCGGCCATCGCGTGGAAAGTATTGGGACTGATTCCATCCATCAGGAATGGCCCCGCCAAAGCGATTACTTTCGCATCTGGCTTCGGTTGGGCGAACCTTTGCTTCGAGTCGTTGTCAGATGGATACCACAGATATGCCTAAGGCAGTGGTGCACAACCTTTTCCCCCTAGATGGCCAAATTGAAACTTCGTCTCATGTTCGAGGGGTTCGAGGGCCACAGGCCCTCGAATATGAACCGAAATCGGTCGCGTATTAATATGGATCTTTAGAGACCGGAGGCATCCAAAGGGCTGCAAAAAAGGTCCCCGCAGGCCGTGGGTTGTGCATCACTGGCCTAAGGGAAACGTCTCTTTAACGTTCAATGAATGTTCTTCAAAAGCGGCACGTTTTGGTGGTGAAACGGCATCTTAACCGAATGCCTAAAAGTTGCTCACTTGAGTGCATTGGACGTCCAACCAACCTCTTTGAACACAGGTTGAACGTTCTCGAAAACGTTTATGTCTTAATTGGGCACTGTCTTACGTATAAAGCCTATAGGTCTCGTTTGACCTGTGATTACCCTTGGCACCCGCTCGTGCGAATGCATGGTGCCAACAGAGGTGAATAAAAAGAATCGAGTAAAATCCTAGAACCGAAACGGCGATGCAACACTGAGCGTGCCGATCTCACTTTCGTCAAAGCTCTTTTCACTTGTCGTTCGACGTGGCACCCCACCACGCCAATGAAGCACGGTGCCCATAAAGCAAAAAAAAAAAAACATTCTACTAGTTGTCGCCCAAAAGCCGCATGTCACGTGGATACCTACCTTCCAGCGAGAGTGCCTTCCACTGCACACTGCACACGCATCTGTGTCCGCACGCAGATGCAAGATCGCAAGCACGGGGGACACGAACCACCTAAACGTGTGGGAGTCCCCTGTCTCAGAAGCATCAACGGCTGGCATCGTGCATCAGGTCCCGCGAATGGAGGACGGTGCAACACACGGCACAGTCGTGATCCGCGAATCACATTTTTCACTGCAAGCTCCCGTCTTCCATCTGCACTGGTGGACAAAATTATGGTGACTATCACAAAAACCAGAATGGCGTTTTATTCTGTGAGGTATTTAAATTAAAATTTGTACTGTGATACAATTTATCATTACCGATGAGTGTATTTTTAAAAAAAGGAGAAACTTTTGACCGGTAATAACAGAATTATGATAATTACATCATGAAACGAAAAATGACATGTTCCAACAGACATGCTTAGAAGAAGCCAATAACCGCCACCTTTTTATAGGCTTCACTAATTTGCATGTTGCAACGCACGTAGATCAATTTCGATTGGATATTAGGGATTTGCATGTAAAATGACGTATAGTAACGTATTTTCACCCTCGAATTTACCATTGTAATTAAAATATTGAAAAACGGTGCTACCTTAATTTTTTCAAAAGTTGCTTCCTAATGAAACTTCTTGGCGAAGTTGTACGTCGCCTGAAATGTCTTGCAACGGCAAGAATGGAGGAATCATTCTACTGGTATTCTTCAACCATAAATCTTTTTTTCTTCAAGTATTTGCACCATTTCAACGAATCGGAAAAGAAAAAGGCAGTGGTAATTTAAAAAAAAAATTGAGTTAGGCTTTGTCTCAGATGTATCGGAAGAAAAATATGCATTTTTATACGGATTTGAAATGGTCTAAGTCTTTGTGCACTGCACCACCCTGCACATTTCCTTTTTTGCCGATGCGATTACGATACGGGGAAACAATAGAACCTTCGAAGAACTCTCGCCCTCTTCGACTTCCATGCGTCGTCCGCGAGCGTCTTCGAAGGACCGAAAGCGACGCAAGCAGCAACGAATGAGCACGTCATCCTGCAATTGTGAAATTCTGTATCTTCAGAGATGGACTTCCTCGTGGAGCCCGTATGAACGCAAGGGGCGACGAATCGACGCACCGCTCCGCATTTCATCACCGTCGCTCGAAAATCCCTCGATCCGCGGCGGCAGGCGGGAGACAACTGGGGACGAGTGATGCCACCGTCCTCTAGTGAGTCACCGCGCCGACTCTCGTCTCCTCGTCCATCCTGAGGATGTCGAGACGAAGTCGAATCTCCGACTTTTCGCGAGAGTTGCTTCCCCACCTTTCGCGAGGCCGAGGCCGAATTTCACAACTCAGAGGCACATCCTCAGATGATAGGAAGATTCTTGTTGAAACCCCCAGTTCAAATCTCGAAGCGTTTAGCCTCTGGTTTCAAAAATTATACTTAACCCTTTAGTTTTGCAAACTTGGTGGTGAAAACTAATTCCAAAATCTTTCGACGTGTAAAACGAACGTTTTTCATACATTTCATAAGTTGAGTATTTCTTATTGAGGAAAATAAAATGAAATATTAAATTTTTAGCGAGATATCGACGATACGATCAGTTAAATTACTTATAGGGGTGACGGTACGATGGAAAAAGGGGGAGGAGAGGGAACGCGCCCTTGAGCATGGGAAATAGTGCGACTGGAGTTCCTTTTCTTAAAGGAAACAAGGTGCATAGGTTTTCCT
Organism: Darwinula stevensoni; assembly: GCA_905338385.1. NCBI lineage: Eukaryota > Metazoa > Arthropoda > Ostracoda > Podocopida > Darwinulidae > Darwinula > Darwinula stevensoni. Next base: position 30,786 of record CAJPEV010002289.1, on the reverse strand, counting down.
GTTCTTGTTTGCTGGTCCAGAAAAAATGTCTTCTCGTTTGGGATGGAGCCGACACTTTCCCGGTCCTACCTGGAGAATGTACTGGGAAGGGGAAGTTGGGCATGGAGATCCATGCAAGCAAAGAGGTCGGGTATTTACGTAGATGGAAAACCAATTTCTTTCGTTTTGCTGGATTGAGCTTATTTTTTAAATGCAAAGTGACAAGCTGCTTAACCGAAAATATTTCATCACTGGATGTGAGCTCTTCTGGGCACAGTGATGCCTTTAAGTTCTGAATCGACGGATAAACGAACGGAAATGCGCCTGTCCTATGTTCTCAGTTGGCTCGAGTTTAAGGGAGAAACTTCATCGAAATGCAAGTAAGCTGTGATGCTCGTTTTAAACTTCGAGGCTGCTTAAACTGCATGGACTCGATGAATGCTTCATCGATGGAATGCAACTCCTTCCCTTCGACCCCAAAAATCTGATCTCGGTCCCGTTCGTTCCACAAAACTGTGCTTTCCTGGATTCCCGGTCCACGAAGACACGATTGCGACTGTGAAGTGGACCGTGGCGGGGAAAAGCGGACGATGGCGACACCAGCAACAGCAACGCTCAAGCGAGAGCAAGACGAGCCGTAAAGAGAAACGAAACCTCGTGGACGGAGACGCCTGGGTCCTCCGTGTCACGACTGACAAGTGAGAAGAAACGTGAGATCTCGCCATGCGGACTTCACCTCCGACCTCCTTTCGCCTCGGCCGAGTCCACGGGAGGTCGGAGAAGGTCGGGGGGAAGGTCGGAGCGCGTCGCTTCTGTTGAGATGAAGAAAGGTCGGTCGGAATCTGCAAGTCGTCGGGTCCTCCAGCTTCGACGGCGACTCGACCCAAACGGGATGATGACCCCTTCTCACGGTCGCTTTCGTCGACAGGGAGAGATGAGATGACGTCATAGGCCATGGCAGATCTTCGTCTGCATCGCTTCTACTTCAGAGTTAGAATATGCACGTCGTGAAATTTCGTGAAATTCGGGAGATTTCGATACACTCGGCCTTCGTACAATACTGCTGTAACCTGAAATATTTTCGAGAGGGAAACAATTGCGATATCGGCGGATGCCACGCATTTGAGACAATGAATTTACGTGATTTTTTTTACAAGTCGATCTCGTAACTGGTTCCTAGTGTCAAAAGAAGTCAGCCGAAATTGGACGAAATGGGTCAAATATGACAGAATGATGTCACCTTGAAACGGAAAAAGATTTCCTGATGTATTTGCACAGCGTAGATTAATTTTCTTCTAATTTTCTGGAGTCAGTAAAAGAATTCGCACTTGATAACTTTTATTCCAGTTCATCACGAAAAACTTTCCTGGTTTGCTCCGACAAAAATCATTTGTTGCCGGTCCAGAGTCGTAAGAGATGAAAATCGCACAATCCTATAGGCCTATGAGGTTATTTTTAAAGGGATAATCGCGGCGGGAGTTATCGGTGCAAGTCGGACGCATTTTTTCTCCGCAGCGAAAAGGGAAGATGGCGGAGCGGAGAGATGCTCTCGTAGGTCATGCGCCACACGCGCCGTCAGCCATTGCGTTTCGTCCTGCGATCATTCTAGAAACTCCGAGAACTTGGACGCCGCTCTTTCGCATTTCGTCAGCCTTTGCATTCTTTCGGGGAAACCCGAGGTCTTTGGGTCCGACACATGAATAGGCGGACGAGACAGACGTGAAGTCCCAGAGAACGTGGCGTACGAGTAGGATATTCTAACGTTAATGATACTAAACCTCAGTTAAGTCTAGCACGATATCGACCTAACTCTGACAATAGTTAGCTAATCGTAGTTCTTAATGGTCTCGAGGACCTAGGTCGAGTGCCCTTCTTAGATAAACCTGGCTAACTTTTCGTAGGTCTATGATAGTGCGTATTTACGCGATAAGCTAGGCCTATCGTCATGCTGCTAGGCCTGATCATGATGACCACATTCTATGATAACGTATTAGGCTTAACGTTTTCTGATCAATCGTCTGTTTTCTTTTGTGTTGCCTTCCCCCAAACACGAAGTTCTGTTTTAATGTAGAATGAGTAGGCAACATGCTTTTTTTCCATTAACATTCAAGGATGTTACTTTTTTATGCCTTCAGATCTAATGATTTAAAGATGCGAAAAAAATCCCTATGGTATTTGTTGAGATCTTCCCAAGTGGGAGTATTTAAATCAGACCTGGTTGGGATAAAATTGTCTAGAAATATAGAATGGAAATGGTTAGTCAGAAAGATGAGAGCTTTAAAAGTTTGGATCCTTTAAGACTTTCATCAAGGAAGATGAGACAAAGAGCTCATCCTTCTCAGTGATTTAGATGTTTGTGAGAAGGGACATTCATTTCACTATTTCCAACTTCATTGACCCAATTGAAATGGAATATGTTTTAACCAGTCTGATTCTTTCATTTCAAGTCTTTGTGGCAGCCAGGACAATTTTCCTGGTGCTGAGGATATATGGTGGTTGAAAATATATAGCTGAATCCATTTATTGGTGATTAATGCATATTCTGTACATTCATAGTATTATAGTTCTACTGATTTTGTTTTTCTCTTATTTCATCCTTGATCATTCAGTACTCAAGCTTGCTTTTCCTAATGTGTGTCCAGCATGAAAGTGAAATAATATGACAGACATTCACCTATTTTTTTAACCACCGTGTATAAAGTAGGTAATTGAGTTGCCAGAATTTTAGCTTATCATTATGAAATTAGGTAATTTCTCAAATGATGATTAGAAAAGCAGATGGCATCCATCAGGTTTCTATCAAATTACATCAATTGATTATCTCTCATAGGCCTTGGTCCTGTTTTAAAGGGGACATTGTCTCAGAGTGTTGAAAAATTAGATTCTAATCCAATCAAGTGAATAAAGATGCCTCGACGAGCCAGGTCATCGCCAGCTCCCCCACGAGCCGCTCCGAGACGTGCATCTCCACCACCAGCTGCACGGGCAGCCCCACCCCCTCCACCCCCATCCTATGCTGCATCTCATCAGTATGCCTCTCTGCTCCATCTTCTGATGCCTTTTCCCCTCACTGCATTGCTTATACTCAGTTTGCTCTCTCTCGCAGTGCACCCGCTCACCCTCCGCCCTCGGCTCCAATGCCCGCAATGGCTCAACCTAGGCAGCCAGGACTCATGGCCCAGATGGCTACAACTGCAGGAGGTGTTGCCATTGGATCTGTTGTGGTCAGTCCCTTGCTCTCATGGGCCTCTGGGTCTACAAGAATGAGGCTGAATGTTCACTAAAAATTCAAGATATCTTTTTAGGCTTATATAAGAATTCTTGAAAATATGCAACAAAAAAAATACTTTGGTCTGACAGGGTCATGCACTGACAGGTGCATTAAGTGGAGGTAGGTCAGATGCTCCTGCTCAACAAGCACCAGTGTCAGACCTTCCATCTCCCACTTATGGAGGGAGCACTGGAACTGGGACTGGACCCTGCGCCTATGAATTGCGCCAATTCCTGGAATGTGCTCAGACCCAACATGACTTGTCACTCTGTGAGGGATTCAACGAGGCTCTGCGGCAGTGCAAAATCGGCAACAGTGAGTGATGTGTCATTGTCTGCAGCCAGAATTTCAGGTCATATATTCACTATATATATACCTGTAATCATTACCATTCTTTCTTTCATCAGATATGCAAGTTTGAGGTGCTCCACATCATAGCTCATTCCCACAGTAGATGTGAACATTCTTTTATTCTGTAAGTTTACCTCCTTTCTTTTTGTTACTCATGTTTCTTCTATTTTCTCTTTTGTATCCTTTCCTTTGGTGTCACTTATCATGACATTGCAAAGGCAAATGGTTGACACTTCCCTTCATAGTCATTCATGTATTTCCATTGAACACTTGAAATAAAGCAGTTTGTGGTAGTTATGAAATATGAAAATATTTGTGTTGATAGTGAAAGTGAAAATAAACATGCACAAAAGAGTAGGAAACAAGATTGATTAGGAAATGGAGCAAGAGGATAGTGGTATGGGAGGGGGTGTGGCTCCAGTGTGTTTAGCATCCTGCAATCTCTGCTCCTCTTCATCCTCCTCCAAACCTATGAAAATGAATAAGAAAATAAGTTTCCCTTCCAAAGATCCTTTGGCATTGCATACATTAACTTACACCCTTGAGAATGAAGCGTGAAGCCATCACCATAACCTTCAACAACTGGCACAACATCAGGTGGCTCATGGCACATGGGACAGACTTGATTGCGAACCACAGATGCTCGAAACCATATCACCAGGTTATGCCTGAAGGACACAGAGGTAATGATATGCTAAAATCATATCCAGTTCATGATCACATCCATGATTAAACAATTTATAAAGCGTTCTACTGCACTGCCTGAGAAAGAGCAGGTGGAATCCCATAAATCAACCAGGTGAACTGTCATCACTTAGTTTTCTTTTTTTTCTGTAGCCAGCACCAAATTTAATGGTTGACTACCATCAATGTTTGCTATCTAGTGAGAGCCTAAGGAACCATTTACAATCTCCAGAAAGCCATTATAGCTAGAGTGGAGATAACATTCTGGACTGTAAATACAGGGTAGAAATTTGGCCCAATTATAAACACGGAGGAGAAAATGGGGAAAAACCATTTCACGTGCTTAAGGTGAAAATGCACAAGTGAATCCTGAATGAAACTCAGATTAATCTTATAGGTGTTGCAGCTAGCACTAAGTTTTAGGAAGATCCAGTATTCCCATTAAAAAGAGTAATAAAAAAAATAGTCACATTCTCTCTTCATAGAATGAATATGAATTCCATACAGGACAGAGGCTCTGGACAGGATAATTTTGCATACATAAATAAGATGCACAGTATTTGTGGAAGAGTATGAGCTTATATTTTTATAAGATTATATTTTATCTAAGCTTTGTATAACCTTAGATGAAATTAAAAGAAAAAGGATGAAAATCAGTGTTGAACTCTATGCATAGACTCATTTGTCAACAATCATCTATACATCAAGGGGAACAAATGCTTTTCTTATTGGTGGCCACATTTTACTTGTATCATTCCCAGTGGCCAGTGCCAATTGTGACATGCAGATGAAAGAGTGATATGACAATATAGATATTCAAGTAAGCATATTAGGGAAGTCATGTTCTTTTTTTGGTCAATGTCTACTTAATGCATCATGGGTAGTGGCGGAGGGGTGCTGGCAGATTTAGTCATTCACATTTTGCTAGCAAAGAAGTTTGACCTGCATTTTTACTTGCCCCAATTGCAGCACAGACTTTTTTTCTTCCATCATTGCTCTTCCATGATCAGTATTGGGAATGTGACCCTTATGATGAGTAATAAACCTGTTGATTATGACACTGATACTTCAAATGATTAATAACAACCCTACTTTTTTGTCATTGCTGTTGAGAATTATTCAGAGCCACAACCATGTGGTTTATTTGTTCAGCACATTTTCCTTTGGGCATCAGACATGTGCAAACCAGCATATGCATCATACAAATGGTTGTCAATGCATTTATACAGCCCTACCTATTACAAGCCTTTAAGTGCTGAAGAGCATAGGCAGAGCATAAATACATCCTGCATCTCTTGTATCTTGATAGAATTTGGATTAACACTAGTGACAGCATGGCAATCCTTGCACAAATGTTGCCATTTGGTTTATCCCAGCAGGCATAAAAAGCAGCACCTTCATAAGCAAATATCCAGGTACTCATGTGAATTCAGTTGGAGGGGGGCTACACTGCATATCCTGTTCATGGATGCAAGATTTGAAAAATAACATGCTCTCCCCATAAGCAGAGGAGAAATGAGTGATATACAAGGATGTCCTAAAAGTCGCTTTACCGAGATGAAGTGTTTAACTGTGATTATTTTCACTTGTATTCAATTTTTATTTGCAGAAGTGAATGTGCATTGAACATGGACAACAATTTGAACAATTTCTGTAGTTCCTCAGTCACTTTCTGCTGGTGGTTGGTTGTAAATAGAGTAGTTTTTCCCTGGAACATGAGTATAATCTCTGTAAAGCGACTTTTAGGACACCCTGTATATGTGAGTTGAATACTTTAAAAAATTGCAGACTGAGTGTAATGTAGCTATACCATCCCCAGTTCCCAAACATTTTCCAGTGACATGAGGAGAGTGCCGGCATGCACTTAAAGAAGACAATCAAAACAGTAAGAAAATAATTTTGCAGATAAAATTGGAACTAAAGAAACCTTACACATCTGTGGTATGCACAATCAACAGCACAGACCACGAGGTGCAAGGAGATGACTACAGATGGCAAGAGTTTACCTGTCTACACGAAATATGACAATTCTCATGTCCTGTCAACACCCAGCTGGCAAAGCACAAAGATTCTCGTGATCTGTGTGCGATGTGTTAAGCAAGCCTGTACACCCCAGACACAGCCTGATTTGGTCAAACCACTTGCTTTACCATTCATCTGCTCATCAAATAGGAAGATACCAGATAACTTTGACAGTTTGAAAGAAAATGGTGTGGTTGGCCAAACTTTTCATTCACCATTACTTTTACCTCTATGTAGAAAAACAATAGGCTGCACCCTCTCAACAGGCCCACAATGGTCTCATCTGGTAGTATATCATTGTGTTCCACAAAAGTGTGATTCATAGAATGAATGTTTCACAGTGTATTTTCTACCCATGTTGATGAGCTGTCACAAAGCTACTCAAAGCATGCTTTCAAAACTAGTGGCCAGAATTTAAGCTTCAGTTTTTCACTTATCAACTACCTTCAGCATCTTGACACAAAAGAGGGCTGGAGCTCATGACTAAATAAATTGAGACCCAGGAGTGAAAAAGAGATTTTCCAATTCTAGGATTTCTATTGGAACTTCAAGAATAAGTGATGAAGATAACTGGCAAACTGGAAGTCTAAATTGTTGACAGCAGACCACCATGCAAATTGTCAGATAGGAAAATGTTGGCAAGCTCTAGCAAAGAATCTGACTGCAAGATCATGTTTTAATCTTAGTACATGCACAAATCTATGTAATCTAATATTTACTTTATATGCATCATAGACCATTACCCATTAAATTATTATTGTTATTCCCATAAAAACTATTGTAAAAAGGCATTCAATATGAATTTGATTGCATGCAAACCCCAATTGGTCCATTCTACCCTCAGTCACCTTCCATTCCACCAAAAGAGAGGTGGTGAATCCATAGACATACCTTTCTCCACTCTCAATAGGGAGGGCACCATGTAGATGAGAGCCAAGATGAAGAACACCATGGCCCAATTTGTGCTCATAGCCAAAAACATTCTTGAAATCCGATTTAGGGGAAGAAACATCAGACTTAGTGGCTCCAAAGTATAGGTGTCCCCCTTCAAACTCCTCATTCAGGCATATATTTAGGGTAACCTGGACACAGAAAGGAACACATGCCATCAGTGAATGAATAACCTTGTGCAACGAGTATTGGATGTGGGGCTAACCTCTGCATTGTCATAGTGGTATGCCAAATCCACATCTCCCTTGGCAGCATCATACGAAACAATGAATCCCCGTTGGGAATCTAAAGATCCTCCCCCTGAGGTGGGAAACAATAAACGAGACACTGGATTGATGTATCTCTCTCGCAATGGGTCCAGGAATCCCACATCCCAGCCTAAGTCTCCTAGAAGGACCTGCAACAAGTAAGACCCAACTTACATTTACAACAAGAAGTCCATCCTTAAGTACCAGATGGATATCAGCATAGTTGAGGACTAACCCCATAATTATTCATGGAATTGGGCCTCTCAACTGGGAGACCAGATGACTTGAAATGGTTCATCTCCTCTAAGAACTGAGTGCAAAATGATTTCTGAAACACAGAGATGGAGTAGACATCTTGGCCAACAAGGGAGGTTCTAGGAATTTCCTTCAGCACCTCCTTTCTTTCACCCTTGTGTGTGTGACAGAGATCCACCAGCCTCCTAAACTCTTCTGTCAAGAAATCTTCCTGTGGAATGGAGTATCAAATACATTCTATTCCAATTCTTGACTTGTCCTTCACATCATGTGTATTGTGGTAGAATTGAAGTAAGTCAAGAGCATCTCTGAACAAGGGAAGAGTCCCAAAAAAAGCGATTAACACATCTACAAGGTGTAAAAAAAAAAAACCTGCTACAGTCCCTCTGCCACAAGAATGAAGAGACTTGGATGGGAAAAAAACAAGACCAAATGGCATTTATTCTAATTACTGTAACAGGATCTGTACAGCACTCCAATTACACTTGGTCACAGATTCTTAGTGTTAACCTATCAGCAAATCTGGAGAGTTAGTTGGCTATACATTGCTGCCAAAGAAATCCCAAATGCCATGGAAGCTTCCATTGTTTCACCACTCAACAGCTTTTATTGAGGAATAGAGCCAGGATGGTGCTTATTCTGCAAAGCTACTATTCTTGATCATTTAACCCTTTCGCTGTTAGCCTGAGTACATACTCGGGCTGCGCACAACACTTTCACGGTGGTAGCCCGAGTACATACTCGGGCTCTGAAACCCAGTCCTTTTAGGTTGTTTCTTCTCTATTTATGGATGTAACTGACATATATTTGGTATTTAAAAAAAAATACATCCTTTTCTATATAACAGGGCTACTTTTTGTCGACGTATATGACTTTCGGAAGCATTGAATAACAAAAAAATCAAGTGCGTATCTTTATCGACCCATTCTGTAAAAATGGCTTCCTATGCACTTAGTTTTGCGTTAGATGATGATGAAATAAATTAATTTTAAATGCTAATTGTGACATTTACTATGTTAGTAGTGAAAATGAAGGTGATGTAGAAATGGAAGTTGAAGCTGAAACTTAAGAATATGAAGATTACGATGGGAGCAGAGATGCAAGCAGGAATAGAGGTAGAACAAAGGGGCAAAACACTGTTGATGTACCTGAGTTCAGCAAGAAACCCCATGCAATTAATTGCTTGACTTACAGAAAATCCTGCGTTGAAATTTAATATTCCAATCTCCCTGAGATAGACAATTCTGAACTAATTTTCACAGATGACCTGGGTCAATTTATGTTCCTCGCAATATGTGCTCACGGAAACCTACTTGAACATGAAATAACAGAGACATACAGGTATACATTTGCATCAGACCTTATTTTTAACACAGCACTAAGTGAATATTCAAGGGTAAAACAAAGGAGAAACCTCTCTGTATGGGAATTTTGTACATTTATTTTGGTACTGTTTTTAATGGGCATTACAATATGGCCTTTATTCAGTCTCTCTGGAAACTGATGAACTTTTTTATCATCCCTGCTTTTGGTAAAATCAAGTCTGTCAATGGATTAATTCTCAAAATCTCAAAATTCATGCACTTTTCTGATAGCACTCTGGCTGTTCCTGAAAATAAATTTTAAAATACATTTTGGTCTATCATCAATAGTTTTCATGATAGGGCAATTTAAACTAAACCATTGTTTGCAGAGACACAGCGCAATCCTTATAACACAATGGAGGTCGTGAGGGCTTTTTTTTAAACAGTGAAAGGGTTAATCTGCTTCTTGAAAGAAATAGAACAATTTTCAACCCGAGATATGAGACACTTCTGCATGGCATAACACCTCAGTTTGAGCAATGGTTGCTAGAATCTGTTGCATCTAGGTAAAGTGGATTTCTTTGATAAAATCAAATTTTCTGTCTAAAGACAGAAACAGGTGCAAACACTTTCAATCAATGACAACATTGAAGACCACATAATGCACAAGTTCAAGCACAAGCAAGGCGATCTTCAAATCCTGCAACAGCATTTGAAAGCAACATAATCAAACTTTATTTGAAAGAAAATGCATGAAGGAATATGATTTTTGAAAATGAAGTCAGAAAATGTTACAAATCTCTCCTTTCCCATTGTGGAAGGGGGGTACTATGGCTTTTTGACACCTCACCGATAGTAGCACAATAACATTATCTCCTTACCCTGGCTCCTTACCCTCCTGGCTGAAAATAAGTGCTCAGCAGGTCAAAATTTTCCAGAAAAAACCAACCATAACAACCCATCCACCACTCAAATACCACTTGAAAAACATCTGGTCCCACCAGAAATGTGAAAGGGAACATGATTCAGCTGATATGAATATGGAGTATAAAGCTGGATCCAGGTGGTTGTCAGGTGTTTTACATGATGGCTGAATTTGGTTCTATGTGACAATGGTTCTAGGCACATAAAATTAACACTAAAAAACAGATTAAAAAAGAATGCATACAAAATATAGCTTAATAAAGGTAATTCTTAGGTGTTTTGAATATAAGTGCAAGTGAAATCCAGCTGGAAGGGAAATAATGTCCCCAAACATTGAATGGGGCAAATGAGCTCATAATTAAATAATAACCCTCCCTCCCAGAAATCTATCAATGGGAAGTCGTGAAAACAGATGTCAAAACAGCCAAACAAATTTCTGAACTTTGGCAACAAGTAATCAAGGCAACACATTTCTGTTAACTGTAGACCAATAACTGTTAATTGGTGATCTAGTTCAGCAGAAAATGCCAGGGAGGTACTGGAAGCCATTTGAGCAGTTCCACAGAATTGCCTTGGTAGGAGTACCCTTCTAATGGCATTTCATGCATGCCCAGCAATAACATTGTACACACCCTGCAATCCTAGCACACAAACAATAAATCTGACTACATAAAGATTGTACATGTCTACATGTCATACATATTTCTGAATGCCAGTATGTATGCTGTACCTAGAGCAGAAAAAGAGATTTGGAGCAATAAGATTTGAACATTTTTCCATTCCAATATATTTTATCAGCTGGAAGGTCATGCTGCAAGTTAGAGTCAAGAGTGATCAAGAGGAAACTAACCGAGAGAGAATAGAGGTGAGGATGAAGTGGAGTGTAAGACCTGCGAATCAGTGATCTCCGTTCTGGAGTCTCTTCCAGCAATTTCTTCCTCCTTGTCACTTCCCTCTCAACCTGCACAATGAAGATCCCTTTCATATGAAAAGAAAATTGCAGTGGAGGAGAAAGAGAGGCCAAATCATGTACCTGTGCAAGGATGTCCTCAATGGCACGTCCAGGACAACGTGCATTCAGCTCAGTTCCATATTCTTCTAGGAAGGCTTCATGCCCTTCGTGCCTGACATGGATGTCCAAGTCAGGGATGTAAATGTTGTGTGTTATAAAACAGTGGCATATTCCATATTGTACTCCCATTTGTCCCCCAGCTCTCATATTCACATTCTTTCAAGTCATGAGTCATCTGAATTGACTATGTGAGAAAAAATTCTACACAACCAAGTTCATTTCTCAACTGGAAGAAGGAAGCAGGAATTGTCACTCTCTTCCATTGCTGGGAAGAGATTCAATATAAGGGGTGACCTGACTGCATCCATATATAAGAATGGATGGATTAGTTGCACTTAGCATGCAGTATAACCAATCCTCAGCCAGCATATAATGAGTGTCTGTTCCTTATATATCCATCTGCATGTCCACTATGAAAAATGTTCTGTATTCAATACATACATAATAATTACAAATGCAATATGAAACAAGAGTGTCATGATCCTCTTGAACACCACAATGCAAACAGAAATGAATATTTGTGATATGTTCCCCATCACAGGCAGAGACAATAAGTGCATTGAGTCTCTCATCTGCATCCTAACCTTCATCCTCTTCATCATCCAGATATTGAATCTTCTTCGGTTTACCCATTTGTGCAGAGGAGCATGAAGAGGAGCCTCTCCTCCTCTTTCCATTTCTATCCCTTTCATCTTCATCCAATTCCTCTGCTGAGACTTGTAAAGGGACGAGGGGTGGTCGAGGTTCCTCTCTCACTCTGCAAACACATGACCATTCACCACAATGGCAATGGAGAGGGTCTTCACAGGAGAGAGATGGAAACATTAAGGCAGGAGAGACATACGAGGAAGACTCAGAACAGACGACAGAGAGACGTTGCTGGGTGAAGGCTGCAAGGGAATCCATAGCAGAGGAGAAATCTCGATGGTGGGCAACTCGGCCTCGGATCCAGCGACTCAGCTTCTGGACATACGTTGGGAACCGCTGGAACCTCTCCTCCACGAGGACAAGAGCCCCCCAGTCGTGTCGGTGTCGGATGCAGCGACCCAGTGCCTGGTTGAGAGCTCTAAAGGCCTGAATCTCGTACCACTGGTTCCCCGTCAGGAGCTTCCGTTTCCCATCTCCCTGGTGTCGGTTGTTGTACTCCTTTTTCAGACCGACAACCATGTCCTTGACGTTCATGAATGGGATCCCAACCTGCAAATCAGGGTTATTCAACTGCTGGTTTGCATTTCAGGGAAAGAGAAGAAAAAAAGCAAAATGTGGAACGGACTGCTATGACGGCCCTGGCTGAGTCATCAGCAAAGTCGAGTCCTTCACTGACTTTCCCTCTGCAAACTGCCATCAACAGAGCACCTCGATGCCCCTCACAGATTGCATCTCGATAAGCCTTCCAGATCCCATGAAATTCCTCTCCTGACCGAGGCTCCATCATCATTTCCTTCAACTCTGTCAATTGATCCCACAGCCCAGTACTTTTCCACCTAATGGAAAGCAACAAATAGAGGTTAAAGCTATTCTAATACAGATGCCAGCATGATTTCCATTCACAAATGGACAGATGCAAGGTGAATTTATAGTTTGCAACAGGTGGCCATCCTCCATCTGCTTTGACAGAAATTTATTGACAAGAACTTCATTTGCATCTGCCATCCAATAATAATCTAAATCACTTGGTGAAAACAACTTCCAATTAGACAAGGATATAAAAGTAATAAATGCAATAACATTAATTTATGCCACTAAGATACAAGAACTGGCTATAAAAATAATAACCACATATGGAATATCTTGTTTCAAGTATTGAGGGGAATGAAACAGCCTAAGCACCCATAAAACCTCTAGCTTGAAACATATGTAGTCCCAGACACTTGATAAACATCAATGTCAAATGGTTACAGGATTGCAACAACAAAAGGTTTTAGGACAAAACCTTTCCATCCAGTCAGTGAAATCCGCCAATCAGCTCTCCTCTCCAATTGTAGCCTATCATTCTCACTGCAGCATCACTGTGGGATCATCATCCATGAAAATTTTCAGTTAAACTTATTTGCTCATAATTGGCCCAAGAACTATACCAAACATGTCATCACACAATTGTCCATAGTTCAAGACTCTTTGGAACAACAAACTGTAATATTCATTTTTCCACATTACTGATGAGCACTTTCTGTCTAACCACCAATTATTATCCACCAATATGCCAAATTATTATTCAACTCTTAATATTTTTCAAGAATTTTTTTTACATCCACCCATGTATTCAAAAGGATGAAATCTATCCTACTTGAATTTAAATGTGACGTGGAAGAAAAATCACTAATTCTTGACGAAACAGGACAAAATGTGGAAGAAGAAACTCATCAATAAATTTCCATTCATAAAATTTACAAAATGTATGCAAAAGTGGGATGGTATCCATTAACAATAAAAGTCATGATGGCATGCTTGTGAGGTCCATATGAGATGGTGGTATGGCCATGCCTCACTGTGATCGGTGTTGGTATGCCATACCAGTACAACAAACTGCCATTTCACACGAACCACTCAAAAAATGAAAAGGAAAGAAAACCAGAACAAACACATGAATGAGCTACCTGACAGCCAATTTCTCCATGAGATGGTAGGAAGGGAAGAAGGCAAGAACACCGTGGGGGATCGTTCGGCACACAGACAGAACAACTTGGCCCAGTTCATCCTGGAACTGGAAGGTCTCTGCGTGCTGGTAAGAGGCATTCAGGGTGACTCGACTCGGTCCCACGCTTACGGTTCCGACCCAAACCTATCGAGAATACCCCTTCACTGTCACTGGTGTCCGATGATACCAATATCGAATTTTTATGCAAAGCCCCCCGACATCACCTGGCTCGAATCGATGACATGAGAGGCCTCAAGATGGATTTGAAAGGGTGTGGCAAGTTCCGATTCGAATGAATTCATGGGGCTGAGGGTTCCAGAGGTGAGGATGATGCTTCGGAGTTCCTTCTTCAAGACCTGAAAGGCTACACCGGGGTGCATGCACCAAAAGTGAAGGGTTAGCTGGGACTCCATCGTGTATTCCCCTCCGGCTGCATACCAGCCTCCTGCAGATGCAGTCGGAGCCTGGGAAAAAAAAAATAATAATAATAATAACACAATTCTCCATGCAGAGAAAAAAAAGGGACAGAATGAACAACGCCGACGACAGAGACCTTGCGACGACCCGAGACGACCTCGAGGAGGGCGACCTTGTAGTCATCCTTGAAGACCATGCCATCCGTGAGGAGGAATTGCATAACTTGAAACCAAACCTCCAGGAGGGTCAGCGTGGAAGTTTTAAGTTTTGGTGTGTCCGGATTCTTGTCCTTCCTTTCTTGATTCTCCTCTGCGTTTCCAAACTCCCGCACCACCTCCCAGAAGGCCTCCTACCCAGGAATATTGGGAGAAAAGTCAGGTGAACGAAGAGGACCGACTGAAGGAGTGGGCATCAGAGAGAAGAGGGTTAAAACGGACGAGGAGATGTTGGTGGGACGACGGTCCACAGCCGATATTCTCCATTTGGGCCAAGAACTCCGTTCCTGACCAGACATTCCCCTGTTGTCCGTAAGTCCCGGTGTCCTTCAAGTCCTGCCTCTCTCTCCCCATCCACGTTCCAATCCCCGAGAGCATCCTCCCCTGTGGAACCCAACAAAATTCAGTGCCGATGCAGAATCACCGAACATGCAACTAGGCAATCAGAAACCGATAAATCAGATCAGAACCGAGTTTTACTTGAAAATGAAACTCCACTCTAATATTAAACTGAGTACTGGTATCAACTTCCAGGGGTCTGAAATAGTTTTGGTCGTAGTTCAAAGTGATATTTCACATAGCAAATAACTGAGACATGAACCCAAAACTTATTTCCGTTTTAAAAGCAAATAAGCACTAAATTCATTCTTGAAACCTCACTAACGAAGATTCATTCAATCCCTCATGTAGTCCTTTATCGCATTGAAAGTAACCAACCATTTCGGCATGGGATGCCTTGGAGGTGATAGTGGAGCAGTCAGCGAGGTTAAAGAGATCATCCTTAGCCTCGTTGAGGGTATTATATTGGATGGTGAAGGACACGGCCTCACGGGATGCATCCTCCATGTTATGCGCCTCGTCAAGAATCAAGATCTGGCCCTTGAGTTTGATATTCATCTGCAATGGGCAGAGTCCTGCCATGAGTCATCTAAAATGGAAACACGGTCTATTTGTCCATCCGTTCACGTACGGTATTCCGGATGATGGGGTCCAGGAGGTAATTGTAGGGGCAGAAGACGATCTGGGCGTTATCCATGAGGTCGCGGGACGCGAAATAGGGACACGCGTGAAGAGAGCGACCCATGCCCACCAGGTCCTCCATGTCCCAGCCTTCGGTCAATCCTTGGTTCAACAACTCCATGTGGGTGTTCATTCGAGATACACCCTGCTTGTACCGGCATCCAAAGTCCTTCAAAACCAAACGGATCGATCAAAGGATACCACGGAAGGCGACGGCTACGGGGATACAAGGCAAAATATGGACAAACCGTTTTGCCTTCGAGGACGTCCTTGCAGCCCTCGGTCTTGTTCTTCATCCTGGACACCTGGGGATGGATGCAGGAGTGTTCCCGACTCGCAAGCACTGTCATCCTTTACAACACAAGCAATCCTCTTGATCGACCGCGATCATTGGCGTATGTTTGATGATGGGCAAATTCTTGAGGCTCATGTGATTAAATTAATTATGAATCACTGAGCATCATTTACAATGCACAGTAATTTGTAATGTATTACGCGTCAGAGATGAGGCACTAATTAATTACTTTGTAGTTACGTAATTTATGTCTCACAACCTCACGAATCACTCTAAAATTACTCTAACGCCAACATCCGTGTGAATTTGACCGCACAATACTTTAACAGAGTTGCCAGGGGTGATTTGGAATTTTTCCAGCGCGCAAAATAGTGAATAATTCAAAAATCGTTGCAAACTAAAATGGAAATAAAGTCACTTCCCTACAATTAAAAATCAGTATAATATGCAGCTTAATCACAGATTTTAATTCCAGCCAATCAGAATATAGAATTCGTTAGAAAGGTGGACGGACCTGACATTCCGATACGCGGTTTTTCGGAGCTCCCGGACCAGCTGCGTGATCTGCTTGTGGGTCCTCGTGCCAAAGTAGATCTTCGGAACCCTATATCGCCATATAGTGGAACAAATAAAAATGGAGAAATGGAAAAAAAAAAGAGAAGAAATAAATGGCCGAGCGACACTCACTTCATTTCCCTAGGCTTCCCCTCGCGAACAGGAGGTCCCTGACCTAAGGAATTTTCCTCCATACCATTCTATAAAATATAAAGAGAGGTGATGAGAAAAATTACATAAAATATATTAAAGCCAAGGGTGTCACCTAAACGGGATGATGGGGTGAAGTCAGATACCTGGGCCTGGCTATACGTGGCTTGCGACTGCAAGTCCACCGCCCCATTAGAAGCGGCTGAAAGCGAGGACGACGGAGGAGCACGGAAATCATCCAGGTCATCATCATCTTCTCTCTCCTCTGTTCATTCCCAATAGAAAAGAAAAACTATTTCACAAGGTGTCATTATTATTCAAATTACAGTCACTGATCCGAGCCGTTCTTAATGCACTATCAGGAGAGTGAATGCCTAGATGTGCAAGTTTCCTAAACGGAATCCTGCGGATTGGTACCATGGCTGCCATCTTCTTGTTTCTTGCATATCAAGTTCACAATCCTGATCCTTGACAGGCGACAGGGTGGGGGGCGCTCTTCAGTAATCACGGTCTAGTGTCCAATTGTCCATGCCTGTTTGCCAAGGGCTCAATGAGATCGTTTAAAGTATGCGTTATCAACATCTCCGAAGAGGAAGAGACAGAGAGAGAGAGAGAGAGAAAAGAGATATGTTGTATGAATGTGTGTATGTATGTGTTCATAATGGCATGGAAAATCCGGTGATTTTGTTCTGGACCCCCCTGGACTCTCATACAGGGGAAATAAGACAATGGGTGGAGACAATGGGGGGCAGACAGACAGAATACTTTTTTCCCCTCCTGGTCTCCTTCCGTTTCCACGCAATTGGCTCCCGTCAATAGAGCCGCCTATTCTTCTATGACCCAATGGACAAAAGACACGGCGACGTCGAGACCGAAAGAGATCAAAAATCCTTTTCCCCCATCGGGATCACGTACGACTAACAAGCATCCCCAATCTCCAAGAGAGAGAGAGAGAGAGAGTCCTTCAGAGAACAGAAGGTCACCTCAACGGACCTGCAGGCATCCCCCCGGCTTCAAGGAAGAAAAAAAACTATTCTAAGGAATTTTACCCTTCGCGTAGGAATTCTCGCATTTCTTCATACTCCATACTTTTCCCATACATACCATCAGCTCATACAAACGCCGTCTGACCCTTGACGCAACTTATACAATACGTTCAACGAGCAACTTCAGGAGATGAAGAACATATCTTGCAACGTCATCTGTAACTTTACTTACATCGAAGAATACTGTATGAAAGTTGCATCAGGAAACTTTCTGGACGTACAACACTTAACCACAGAAAACCTTCCGCCTGGATAATTCAGGGTGAATTCAGTGTCATTCAATACGTTACATTCAGTACATTGAAGGACGCATAGGCTCTAACTGTAATTACCTAATTAGAAAAAGGAATTAAAAAAAAAGGGAATGTTTCCGAAATTTCTCGCGCTGCTTGTGAAATGAATGATGCTTCTCAGTCAAGGAGCGGGATTTTTTGGCGAACATGAGAACATGGAAAAGTTTACTTGGAAATGGAAAAATTAAAAATTTGCAACGGAATCCTCCATTGCCTGGGTGGAATAATCGCTGAGAAAATCGCCCAGGGCGTGATGTAGGATGGATTTTTGAACAGAGCATTATCCGATAATGCAGCTTTATTTCAGAGAAAATGCATTATAAATCCGGTAAATAAAGCAGCATTATCGGATAGTTCTCTGTTCAAAAATCCACCCGTATAATTTACTGGACTTTTGTCTTTTTTTTCTTTCAAGGAGCATCTTCATCATCCTCCAAGGAGCCGCGTAAATTATGAACGCGATTGCTATTCTGTTGCGATTAAGTCCTCCGGAATACTGCCATATAGGTCAAGGGTTAAAAGGGTCACTGCAGGGTCACCGCAAATCACTGTGCCAAGTTTGTATGCTTCCAGGGTTCAGTTTTCTTTTGGATGTCAGGTTAATTTTAATAATTTATTGCCTATTATACCTATTTATTATACCGGGTGGCGCAAAAAAAAACGCATCGTGTTTGACGCCTTATAAAAGCCGTTGTGGATGATCTAGGTTCGCGATATTTTCACATTACGTTGGAAACACCACAAAATTTGTTTTCTGAAAGTTTCATGAACCTAAGTTGCCTGAATAAATATCGACAGTCGCCCAAAATAGTGTCATGAAATGGACCTTTCCGCGTACGAGGAGGATGGAGTTTCAGAAACACTCGAATGATTTCCCTACCTTGACGTCATAAATACCGCTTTTTATGCCAATTCTCGTCGTAGTATTGAACACATCGTAGAATAGTACTACTGTCGTACATCGTAGCATCAGAATCGATACCACGCAGAATACTACGATGAGAACTGACGTAAGAAGCGGTATTCATAACCTCAAGGGAGAGAAATCATTTGAGCAGTCCTGAAACTCCACCCACCTCGTGCGCGGAAAGGTCCATTTTATGACTCCACTTTGAGCGACTGTCGATATTTATTCAGATAACTTTGGTACATGAAACTTTCATAAGACACATTTTGTGGTGTTTCCAACGTAATTAGATAATATCACGAACCTAGATCATCCACAACGACTTTTATAAGACGTCAAACACGACGCGTTTTTTTTGCGCCACCCGGTATTTCTTTATTATACTACTATCCTTATACTTCACATGATCATGGATGAAGAGGCACAATCAATTTCTTAGCAAGTCCTAGGGGAGAAAAAAAGGCTCAACATGAAGAAACTTAATTTGCTCAAAATTATAATTTTAGCGAAATATTCACAGCTTTTCGTATTGAGATGCCACAATGCGAAACCTAATTAGCATAAATGTTATTCAAGAGTACTACATTTTCACATGAACTCTACCAAGGCAAGTTGTCAAAAACTGGATAATATAGCAGTGATGTTATATATTATGAAGGCAAAATTACAGTCAAGTATCTCAAGTTCTAAACGGTGTAAAGACTGACTCAATCTGTTATTCCATAGGCAAAGTGGGCAACTTTATTTATTCTTAGCGATGGCTTATAATCTGGCTTAGCCAGACCGTGCGCAACCCTGTGATAACAGGAATAGCAGCCAGCTTTGGCTTATTATCAGAGACAAAAATGGAACGTGTCGGTAGGAATTTACTTCTTGATCTAGTTTCTTACAGATGCCAATGGAAATCCAAATAATGAGTCAGAGTGAGAATTGTTAATAGCCTGGAGAATGTTCCTGAATTACAACTGTATCGTACCTGTTGTGATGAGCACAACAATGAGAAAAGCCATACACGGATTGATAGGGAGCAAGAAACTTTACTAATTGAATTATTTATTTATATGTAATATAGTAAATGAGAGTAATAAACTACCATACTTGAATAATACATTTTTTTAGTAGACAAAATATTTCGAGAAATTCGCGAACAGAAAGTATTTTTTCTTAAATAAATAAAAAAACAAAGTAAATATGGCTTATTGGTTAAAATATCCCCACACCGGGGGTGGGGGTGGGGGGGGGGGGGAAACAAGGCGCGTCATTGTTTTGCAGAAAGCGCTCTGCTCTCCACTAAATGCGACTTTTTTTCTTATCTCTGTCGAGATTAAGTATTTTCCCGAAATACATCCACATACAGTTTTGTTTATACGAAAGGTACTTTCAACCTGGTTGGTATTTTGTGCATTTTTTGGGTTAAAGAATAAAGGCTTAATTAAGGGTGTGCTAATTACTTAAACCTAATAAATTTAATGCGATTATTTACGACGACAAGCAGTTTCCCTTGTTCTATCCGCATATATAGCTCTTTACAGTTTTGCTCATCTCGCTCGCAGCAGTCAAGCTAATAATAACAAGAATCAGGCGCTGACACTCTTGCCGAGATGAAAGCCGAAGTAGAGCAATGAACCAACGACACAGCCTACCGACCACGTCTGGACATACGGAATACGCTCCGCATCCTACGCCTCTTTTCCACTCATTCATCCATTCGTTCATTCATCGAGTCCCACATGAAAGCGTAACGGGTCAGTCGCAGTTTCAGGAGTTATTAATTGTGCTGGCACTCTTCAGAAACGGAAACGAAAAGGAGGCTTGGTAACCAGTCATAAAAGGTGCATGATCCGGTGCCGATCCGCTCCCAGCGTGGAGAGGGGAGAGAACCCGGGCACCTCCAACAATGCCACTCGCCACCACAACACACCGATATCCATCGGTCCGATTGAACGACGCAGCTCTCGTTATTCATGAGAGTGACTCGGCGAAATGAATCCTGAATGGCAAGACTTTTTGTTCTCTCTGCAATCTGATCCTCTCGAGAGTTCCACAGCTAGGGGATTGGATTCGGAGAAAGAGGCCTGACGCGGCGACGAAGACGGATCAACGTCTCGAGTCACTCACGAGAGACATCTCATCTGCGTCTGTGTGTATCAGTCTCTTCGCTCGGAAGAGATAGCACTCTAACATCGTGATGGTATATACAGAGTGGCCAAAAACAATGTACCAACTTTTCTATTCATTGTAAATTTCTATGTACCTGGGTGAGACTGGCCCAGGTCGTTGGATTGGACAACATGGACCGGTAGAGTTTTCACACCGTTCCCCGGACGCATATTTTGAAACCTTACTCGTGTTCGAACACTGGGACCGTGACAGCCAATCAAACGCTCGCCAAATGTCATTATAGGAAAATGGCGACTTCCATGTTAATACAGGTTTCAGCTCTACCTGAAAAGCAGGGAGTTCATGTTTTTGAGTAGCTCTTGGTTGGACTTGGGTTTTCCCGCCGTACATCACCAGTCCAGCTCAGTTCTACAGGGATGGAATCAGGAGTCTGCCTGATCGTTGGCAGAAGGTGATTGATTGACTGTGATGGCGATTACTTCGTTGAATGAACTTTTTTGCCTTTTTTTTAAAAAAAAACTTAGTTGTATGGAATGTTCTCGAAACGGCCAGAACTTTCCGATAGACCCAATACGTCCTTCTCCTGGAATATTACGGCTAAGGGTCTAAGTCCGACCTATAGATGTACGATTTTTTCCTCATACGCGTCGGAAAGAGGCCGTCTCCAATTATCCCTGGAAAATTTCGATCACACAATTATGGAAATGCTGCTTCATGTGCATGAGTTGTGAATGGCATTTCTGTGGATTTCATCGTAATGCAAATATGTTCCTGATGATATGGAGCTTTCCATATTGACACCTTGGGGAAGCTACCTGACACCTTTAGTTGCTGACTCGAAGCGTAGAGGACTCTGACTCATACCCTCGATTCCCTCAACTACGACATGATATAACGAGGAACAGAGTTTGAATCCCAAAAGCAGGAGTCTTTTCATGTGACTTTTTCTGCCGGATACAGTGAAAATGAAAAGTGCGACAGCTTCTTCTTCCCGTGTAAGAGAACGATGCAAGCTCTGCTTCACGTAGAGGATTTTCATAAAGGATGATTTTTCTAATCCCTGTTGAAGTTTCCATCAGAAAATTTTTCCTTTGCAATATTATTTTTAAACGGTAAACGTCATGTAAACCAAAGCAACTTTTTAAAAATCTCCTCTGGAATCAATTCACCTCCGGGTACGGACGGGGATGCTCATTGCAGATGAGTCAACTTCGTTGCATGTTCTCACTGTTCTCACATAAGCTCATGTCGCATGCTACCTCATATCGCACATGAGCGACATCTATTCCGTTTGCTATTATTCCTAATTGGGCTGTGGGTAAAGCCACATAAATATTGTTCAAAAGTGAACATTTACAATCGAATTTAATGCCATTCGATTCCTGTGCACAGGGAGTATTTTCAGTTTAAGAAGCCTTAAACTAAATCTCAACTATCTATTTTCAGCAGTTCCGTAGCTTTTCAATAGAACTTTATTTATTGCTTTTTCCCCCTAAAATTTCAATTGTGACCATTGGTTGACACCGGTTTTAGCCCTTTAGCCCGAGGCACTCTACCAGGGACGTGTAGGAATTAACAAGACTAAGCCCAGTTCAAATTTTCTTATGCAATCCCAAAGCTGTAAGTCCGTACCACTTGAGATAGAATGTTGTCCTTTGAATCGCTTTCAGACATATGTGTATCATTGTCCAAACTCATTTGCCAGCTATGTATCTACATCTGGAAGGTGGCACCAAGGGTTTTCGTAGAGATATGCTTGTCATGTTGGAAAAATTACTCATCCCAAGGAAGCACAGTTAAGAAGTTATTAGAATAGGGTGGGAGTGGAAGCAGGGCCGCCCAGAGGTTTCCAGGCCCTTGGGGGCCCCCTTGAGGCCCTTTGGAGCCCCCCCCCCTTGGGACCCCTTGATACGAGGAGCCCGGGGCAGATTGCTCCAATTGCCCCTCCCCCTCTGGGCAGCCCTGAGTGGAAGCACTTCAACGTTACTGTACCGCAATATGGAGCTCGGTGCGATGGTACAGGGTGGGCCATTTAAAAGTAGCCCGCCTCTTATAATACTGCAACAGTAAGAACGAGCAAGTGGATTGTTTTTCCACCATCTTTCCACACCATCTTTTCGACGCGACGTGTTTACAAGGACTGATTAGCAGGGCAAAATCAAGCTGGAAGTCTGCACATGGGTAGACAAGACGTCGCCAGACAGACAGATGGTCAGTAAGAACAGTGTGCAAGGGGCTACCACCTCCGCCACACTCGGACCAGAGGCGGGCTACTTTTAAGTGGCCCACCCTGTATTTTAAAACAGTGTGGGGAAGACACCCAATGCAAAGAATGCCTGGATGCATGCATAAGGTTATCCATTCATGCCCTGCACCATATGACTCACATAAGATACATTTTTAGCCACACAAGCCACAAGGGATCATTTCTTTTTAACTTCCATCAACAATTTCATGAGTTGTTTTCCTCTTCCCAATCCTCCTTTGGACAAATGAGAGATATTCTTTGAATTTCACTCCCATATTTGCTCTGGTTACAGAAAATTAAAAAAAAATTAGCAAGACAATCCATTTCATACATAGTTGTTTACTAAAACAACTATGTATGAAATGTTTACTTTACCAGCTAAATAGCTGGATTCACCCTTTCAAAAGGCTTTACAATCAACTTAAGTACTTGCCATCTAATTAAATTTCAGGATAGTTTGATTTGATTTAGGGTTAGGGTTAAGGGGAGAAGTTGATGGCACTTGGGTGTAATTGGAATCTTTAGGAGAAAATATGAAGAACCTGGATGTGATAAAGTGCTAACCTTGGGACATTGGCAAGGAAGCATCTTCATGCTCATTCATGCAGCACTTATTGGACATTAAAACAAAAAGGAATACATTAAAACAAGCAACTCCAAAATATAGTTTTGCCAGAACATGGGGATCAATGAATGCTAAAAGAACCAAACTGAGCTGGTGAGTGCCATTCAATGACATGAGAGAAACCCATTTCCCATGCATTCTGGTACATCCTCCTGACAAAGTCTACTATGTACTTTTTGTCACTGGTAGATTAGGTGATTTAAAATACTTTCCCTTCTGAAAATGTATTTCAGTCCTTCAAGCTATATAGGGTGAATGCATAAATCAGATGTCCCATAATGCTATGTTACCAAATGTACATTATTATTGAAAACGTAGTCGCTACAAACCAGTACCAAGACTCACATTCCTCACTTGCATTACCTTCAACCTCTTGATACTTCATTAAAAAAATATGACTATTGGTCACTAAGCTATTTGAAATCTAGGCCTAACTTCGCATCGCTTCATATGCCATCGTGTAACCAATATTTTCTTATGTTGCATAGGCCTAGTGTCATAGTGGTGGCAGGTAAGAGAAGGTTGGCCTGCGTTGAGCTGTCCAACTTAATTGAAAAAACCATAGACCCATATTCTTTTCGAACTCAGCTATATGTTCAGCGACCTGTTTATTCGTGAGTTGTGCCTGGTTCGCTTGAACTTGCAGCGGCAACGGGGGTAGCCATGTTCCCACCATGACACCATGGTGGAGTTTGATTGGCTGTTCCGGTCCCAGTGTTCGAACACGAGTAAGGTTTCAAAATATGCTCCCCGGACCTCACCCCTTAGACTTTTTCCCTTGGGGGTGTTGAAGACCGCGATCTACACTCAGAAACCCAATACCATCGAAGAACTGAGAACAAATCACTAACGCTTTGCAGCAAATCACAGTTGACGTGTGCTAACGTGTGCCAATCTGTCCCGCACAGGTGTCAAGAATGTTTGAAAGCTAGTGGATCTCAGTTTGAGCATTTGCGGTGAACTGAGCGTTCATGCTGCTTACATTATAATTGTGCTGTATTGGTCTTTGAATGGAAAAGAGGACACTTTTTTGGCCACTCTAGTACTCGGAAGAATATTTGTAAAGACTTCTTTCAGGAAGCTTCTTCCCTTCTACCCCGCTACATTTAATTAAATCTTTGATCGAATCTACCCTTGATCGTATATTGCACTATGTAAAATAGTTTTCTTTTTTGAAATCCTGCTTCCTCCTATTTGGAGGAAGCGGGACTTGGAAAAACGCGAGAAATGGCTTCCTAAAAATATTATTTTGACAAAATTATTTTTCACTTCCTGACAGAAATTAAGTCGCTGTCACCGCGAGGTAGGGTTTTCTCGCAGTGAAAGCATTAAATGAATTTTTTTCGTGCGTTTAATTACTTAACTGTAACCTTCATAAAGATAGCAATGCTTAGCTAACTTTTGAGATTTTGTTTCTCGCTTCCTAAAGAAAAAAAAGGCGCTGGAAAATATACCATCACTTACATTTTCACATTTACGGCTCAAGTGTAATTACATCTAGTGGAATATGCGGATTTTCGCCTTCTATTCATTGCTATTCAATCCCAGTGCCTGTCCTCTTCCCTTTCTTCAGGCAGCACATCAAGGGTTCTTGTGGATGTACAGAAAAATTGATTCTAATGGTCATTCCAGTAATAAAGCTGCTCTGAAAAAGCAGATGCGAGAGAGGCAGTGAGATGGATTAGAACATACGGGAGAGGAGGAAGAATCCCATAGGTGCGACGGATCCCGTGAGTTCTCCGACTCTCTTGGCCTTCCCTCCCGGTTCTTCTCTCTCTTCTTTCTCATCTCTCCCAAGGTCCACTGCAAAAGAGAGGGCGGAATTTTAACAAATTCTAATTGGAAAGTGTATGAAAAAATGGGAGGTGGTGGAACGAAAGGATAGGCCAACATGAGATTTTTCTCCGTCGCCGACAGATGTTGGCGCAATATGAACGATTGGCATCTAAATGTCTCTGAATATCTAAACCTCCGGTTGACAACAAAACTGGAGATCCACGCAAGCAGTTCGAGTAAATACACAATTTTCAAAATAAACAAATGCTAAAGTCTGAACGAGAGAAGTTCGGAAGATCTGTTGACACTGATATAAACCCTATCGTTTGCAAATCTGTGAAATCCTCAGAACAATTAAACTTACTCACACAAGGTGCGGCAAAGAAATATAAACTGCTGAAAATATCGCGCCAGACCAGCTTATAGCTTTTTTCAAGCGTTCCTAACTTTCTGGAAGTTTGAAATTCTCAGTGCACAACATCATATCAGATATCATCTTAGTTTCCGGAACAATGAATCAGACATGACAACTCGGTATTCTGTGGCGCAGCGCCAGCGAAGAGTGAAATGAATGCGGCAGGCTCCCACACAGAGCATCGAAGAAACTCTGCAGACAAGACTGACAGACAAGACGAGGCCACACTCGACGCACAACAAAAAATGGTTATTCATAATTATACGTACCATTTACAACTTTTACTTCTCTCAAGCAAATTATAGCATATGAGTTTGACTTCTCACAGAAACTATACAGCAGGAAGTTCCTGACGAAAATTTTCCTTCACTATTTTCCCTTTTCCCAATTTCCAAATGCCCGCCATTTGTATTCATGCAGATGTAGGATCTGCAAACTGTCACTGAGAACATTTGTAAGAGGCTGGGGTGCGATGCTTCGTGCGGTCTATGCGTTACATGTGCAGAAAAGTCCCGAGCCTTAAGGCCAGTTTACCGTACTGGGTACGCCGAGTGTAAGGCTCGTAAAAAATAATATATTTGCCATCTCTTCATCGATATTAGAACTGTTCACACAGATAAATTCTAGAGACTTCAAACTTCTTGTCTAAAGAAATTGAATTTATGAAAACATTCTTGCAATTTAAATACCGACTTGAGGGGTTAACTGACACGCAAGACTTACCAGACTGTACGAAGCCTCACACCCATGCCTTTTGCGAATGACACCGTTAGCAGATGGGTAACCAACATGGTTATAAGTGGCGGTCATGTGGAAATAGGGTGAAATCATACTAAAGGGTGTCATGTCACAGAAAATTTTCCATCGGAAACTTCCAGATTAGTGTTAAGTCAAAGGCAAGTAAGTAAACGTAAGTAAAAGGCAAAAGGCACTTTGGATTTTTTGACAAATCCAAAGTCTCACTTACCTTTTGAAACCCAAATGACAGAAATAAAAGTTGCAAATTACATACAAGCTTTCACCTTCAAGCATAAGTATCCCTGTATGTTAACAATCATGGAAAAGTGACGAGAAGAACCAGTTTGGATGTGTAGCGAGATCACAGTGGAAGGTGAAAGACCGTGCGTACTGATCTAATCAATACGCACGGTCGGAACACCATGTAGCCCTATCTGATTCGGTGCCATAGAAATTAACGCACAACTATGTCTGATTTTGTGCGCTAGAAACTTCCTACTTCCGTATAGCATGAAACATAAAAACCAATTAGAAGCTTCGCACGATAGAATAAAGGGGTGTACTTAATTTTGACCCGTCCTATGAAAGAAATATATTTCATTCGTCGCTTTTGGTATGCTTATAACGATGATTAATGGTGAATATCACCATATGTGAAAATGAAGTTAATTCTGGTTCGAGAGAAAGAGCAGTTGGACAGGTACTAAGCAGCGGCACAAGTACTCCGCTCTGTCTCTCATGTAATGAACCTGTCAGAACCAAGATTCTTTATTGAATTCTGAAGCTGGCACCGTCCCAATCTCCCCGTGTCCATCGACCCCAATCACCCTTCAGATGCAGTCCCGGTCCTGACGGGGTCAGATCGTCATCTGAGCTGGGTGGAACGTGTAAGAGACGACACGTGACATATCTTTTGGAGCCAGGGATTACAAAAAAGGCAAAGGCATGTAATGTGAACGCTCCACAAGACCAGGACACGTGGAACAACGATCGATCCGGTGCTTGAGCCAAATCCGACCGAGAACTTCCACGATGAATAAAGTTGGTCAACCTGTGCGCCAGGCACGGTATTATTTATGTATTAATTATTTTTATTCGTGAAAAGATATTGCGACTTTATTTCGGCGTTTTGCAAGGTATGTGATGAAAAAAAGACTTAGCTACCCGAATGGTCAATAAGAATTGGAATCATCAAAGCAAAGTTTCTGATCTCATCATAATACTCTTGGGAGGGGGAAAAAAAATCTCACTTAATTTCCTCTCGGGCCTCGTCATCTGGGCGAGACAGATGTGATGTGTGGAGGGGAAGGCATTTTCCATTCACTCAACGACAAAGAGGAGATGGGAACAAAAGGGGGAGGGAGGGAATTCAATCTATGAAAAGAGGGAGAGGAAGAGGAACGTTATTAAGAAAGGATAAAAAGAGAGCGAGAGGGATTGGCCGTGAGGAGCCTCATTAGTGAGAGAAGAGGACCAATGAAATGGTCCTCTCACAACTCCTTCCCTTATTCTTCCTTTTCCTTTCACTATTACTCAGTCCTTGGTGTCTGGATAAGAGAGAAACTTTCCGGGACCTGGAGTCCCCTGATTATGGGAGCATAATTCATGTGATCATAACATAAAACCCTCACATGCTGCGTGTTTCGGCTCGGATATGGAAGGTCTTCCAGGCACATAAAGTGTGATGGAAACCATGATAAGTGCATGTTGTCATGATATGTCGGATGAGTTGTCAAATGCCTTTGTTTCCATGGATTCGATTTCAAAGCCGGCCGTCCGTATATCTCTCGATGACAAAGTCCACGATCCTCTCCCCTCTAAATTCTCTGTAGGCCGACTTAAAATCCGATATGGAGTAGACCATGAGGCCTTCTCCACAAGGAGCAGTTTCCCTCGTGCAAAGGGGAAGGAAGAGGGAAGAGGCATATCTTTCTGGACGAACTATTGATCTTATCACGTGATAAATCAAGAGGTGGGTCGGCTCGAGCTGAGAGCTGACAGCTTCGAGCGCACGAAGGACAGATATGTTATCTTGGAAGGCTTCCAACGCTCACAAGGAAGTTCTTCGAAGACGCCGATGGTCGCTCCTTACTACCTTCTCTCTGCATCAGGTGACATGTCATCGCCGCGGCTGGCTGAAGCGAAACTTTCGAAGTGTGCGCAGTGGTTCCGGAATTAAGTTTATCTCCATTGATGCTCATGATATCACGAGTCTCCTCCTTCCCTTCCCGAATTTACGTTCAGAGGTCCACCACTCCTTTGGTAGTCTGGTTCCAGGCGGCGAGAGAAAGTTCACGGCAGACTGCATGTCGTGAGAAAATAACCAAATCGTACGCAGATCTGAAAAAGTTGCATCTGTAAAGGGCAGAGGCAACTAGGAGAAACGATGCTGAACTGTGTCTCTCATGGAGTGTAACCTTGTTGGGCCATCCTCAAGACCTTAAGTTAGAGGGATAGGAGGAGATAGTCTGTCGTCGATCTTAGTATAGTTCGTGTGTAAGATCTCGGAAATCAAAATAAGTCTCTCGATTCCTTGATGGATAAGTCCTGTCGATCGACGGCTCCTTCAAAATCCCCAAAATGAGCATACATGACATCTGCACTTCCAATTACTTATTTCCATCAAATTCTTCGTTGGGGTGGGGCGATCTTCCTTGAATTCATCTTGCTCTTCTGTTAAGGTCTTAACCCCAGCAGCTGCGTATGATTCTGTGCCTCATATCCCGTCAGCCGTTGACAGAAGGGCGATGGTAATTGAGCTCATCTCGACAGCTTAAAGCCATTAAATTAAGCTTTGATCTTCCTAGCTTGGCATGTGACATGAATGCTTTCAGGGAGACGGGTCTAATTAAATAAGAGAGACTCAGTGCAGTACTAGGGTGACCTACTCTCATTGCTTCTGCTAACGTGGATAGCGTTCAGCTAAAAGACATTCATAATTCATGGACTCCATCTTCGGAAGGAGAAACGTGGATTATAGAGTAGCATTCAGAAGGCATCTCCTCAACTGACATCTCCATTTTCAACTCCCATCTCATCCAACCTTTCTTCCATAAGTTTAAAATTTGTCTCGTTTCCCTTGTGTATTTCCTGTTTACCCAAATTTCACGGAATGAGAGGAAGGGAACTCAAATTTTGAAGATTAAAATTCATAATAACGAAAATTCACATCACTTACTATCTTTCATGAATGCGGCTACAGTTACACAGACAATTATCACTGGTGACAAAAATAAAGCTTCCAAAACAGGCCACAACTTTTAGCTCCCAGTTTTACGAGATACGACAAAAGTACAGGCTTTGCAGAGTAAAGCTTCTCTGCAGAACGAAAAGATTCAAGAAATCCGGCGATCGCGGAAAAGCAGTCCATGGACTTAAGAAATCAATGCCCCTTTTCTTCTTGAACTTTTAGTGCACGCCTTCAAGATGAATGGTATATTCACAATGCGGATAATTAGATGAGTAAGATCATATCACACGGAGATTCCTCGACTCCATATATGGTCCAATTGAACTCAAGAGGAATATTTTAGATAAAAGCCGGACGGAATTCAATCCCGTTTCTTGGGGGAAAAATTTATTGGGCGTTGTAGCAGAGAAAGGTGAAAGAAATCCTAAGTGGCATCACGGAAAGAAGAGAAATAGGGCGAGAGTTTACCTGCATTAGCGTCAGAGTGATCATACACAACAGGATCCATGCCCATCTCCACAAGCCTCTTCAATGCCAAGTTGTATTCTCTCGCCTTCTCTGCAATGCAAAATGCAAACATGTCAGGTGGCATTACCCTAGTGAGTTCATACATCTTTGAGGCATGCTTTCGAAAGGAAACGTGAGGCGATTGAACAACGTCTTCGCGGTGCGGATTCGTTGTAGGGAACTTGAGTATTTGGTCTCATCTGTAATGACCAAGACCAGGTACCTAATTAATTAATACGTTTGCACACGATTACTGTCTCCGTTTTGTAAGTTTACCATTATGACATTGCAATAAAGATTGAATGATGGCATTGATTGAGATGTTTAGACTCGTGCAGACTTTTTCCATTCTCATGTATTTCTGTTGTTTTGTCTATACAACCGTCACCGGCCGAAGACACAAAAGATCCTTTTAAACCTTTACTCTCAATTCTCTAGACAATACCTGGTTCTCTGGGTTCGTTTGAGGATGATTTCCACGAAGAAATTTGCATTTTTTTAGGCCTCCGCAATCCCGAAAAAGTCCTATTTTTAACAACTTTCTACTTCGTTCGGGAGCCTCGTAAGGT
>CAJPEV010002288.1:0-47071 GCA_905338385.1 Darwinula stevensoni | reverse complement strand
CGTCACGACGTAGTAGTGACTTCGAGGACCTCGGAGGTCCGGCTCCGCCAGTTCCCGCAAGCGATTCATCGAGACAAGTTACAGCTGAAGAAAGGCTTGGTTCCATTTTTCACAACCAAAATGGTCGTGAAAATGGAACCCTTTCAGTAATGGTTCGCTTTCGCACGCCGACCTTCGAGAAATTTATTCCGTTTACTACCATCTTATTCTACCAGGACTTTTTACTCCTTTCCTCATGAGGACGCTTCAAAGCCTCATGAGAAACACCATAATCCTCATGAGTACGCCTCAAAGCCTCATGAGAAACATCATAATCCTCATGAGTACGCTTCAAAGCCTCATGAGAAACATCATAATCCTCATGAGGACGCTTCAAAGCCTCATGAGAAACATCATAATCCTCATGAGGACGCTTCAAAGCCTCATGAGAAACATCATAATCCTCATGAGGAATTCGGCAGATCTCTTGAGATAGTCGTGAAATCGCATGATTACATGGGTATTACTGAGTTTTTTTTTTCTCGGCAGGTCATGAACATCATGATCGCTCCGATCACCGCAAGCCACGCCCAAAACCGGACAATGTGACTGCTCATGAAAAAAGATAGGACAAATATAGGAAATAGTGTATATGGCCTCGGGAAAACGTTGATCGCCACTGAGAGCCAAGGTGGGGCTCTCATGGTCAAGCCACATCGCTGTTTTCCCAAACATTTAACAGGTGATGTTGGCAGAACTTCTCCCTTGAATGCATTCATCGTCTCTGAAAGGAAAAAAAAGGAATTTCCTAGGAAATTCTTTTTCGTATGAGAAAATGACGTAAATGAGTGTGGGGCATTTTCAAGGGATTTTAGAAGGAGACTAGCGGCCTTCTACCCGTTCATGTACTTTTTTCTCATTGCTCATAAACTAAGAACATTCTTAGCCAGGTTCCCGCTGCAAGAATTGATCTACAGCTCACGATGGAACATTATGCATCGGAGAGATGCCGAGGCACAGCGTACTATATATGCCAAAATGCGCAAATTATAACCAAAATTAGTTTTACATGGGTAAAGTAAATATATATGGAAGGAACAATAAAAGATCAAGAAACGGGACATACGTGGGAACAAAACAGAAAGTTTGTATCATAATGAAGAAAAATAATCCCGAAGACCACATTGTAGGTAAAGGTCTCAGCCTCAGTTTCGTCCTGCTTCGGTCCAACGATAACCTGAGTCTTCAGCGAATACTCAGAGCGAACTCGCGAGCAGGCAATTTACAAATGCCATGCATGGATACTGCCTCCGCAGGTAATAATCCGACTTGAACAAATATATCTGATACTGAAACTTAGTTATAGTCGTACCATAGGTAAGCTCGAAAGGGATTTGATGTTGGGAAAGATGGAACGGTATGCTGACTTGAGTTAACGCGTCCAGTGAAAATCTAAGGAGCAAGTGAACCCAGGCACGAAGCACATCTGTGAACATCTCGACTACTACTGTATGGGTGTTCAAATGAAATGGGAACTTTTAGTCCCCTACCCTCGGCTACCCTTATACTGTGAGTAACAGCCTTGCCCCCTTTTCATCTGAAACCCCATAATATTAACCCCTTGAACACACATGACGCACCCATATGCGGCATGGGCCAGGTCCATCCCTGATACACTCGTGACGCATACGGGTGCGTCAAGCAAATTTGGAAATTTCTGCTGCTAGGGCTGCGACCACTCTCGCTGTGACATCTGCATGATGGCTGGTCATTTCTCTATTTGGTCCTTTCTCCATATAGTATCACTCCAACCTTCCAGGTAAATCTCGCCTTTTTCTGCAGAAAAAGTATCCTGTCTGGTGCACTCTCCCCATAAGAAGTCATGGCCTCGCGCAGGAAGGGAAAACGTGGTGTTGAAGAAAGTTTGGTCTGTAATTTACTGTGTGAGAGCGATTTTGACTTTGAATATGAGTCGAGTGTTGAGAGTCGAGAATTCTGAATGAGGCTTCAAGTACGGAATTGAACTCTTCGAGGGAAGATGTCACCGGGCATTCAGAAAATTATTCTGGTGACTCCGGTGACAGCGGTGACGGGCGTGGTGACGAAACGGCGGAGATCGCAGTTCTGCCAGTGCTGGCAGAGCAAAGTGAGCTTAAACTTGAAGAACTGCTTCCAGAAATACCACAAAAGTTTGTAGAACATCAATGCTAAAAATTAAAGTAAATACGAAATAAGCCGATCGTTCAAATAACGCATTGTTTGTAAAATAAATAAATGTCTCCTGAGGGCCAACGCCCGGCCCACATGGTCAGGCCACATCGCTGTTATCCCAAACATTTAACAAGTGATGTTGGCAGACCCATCTTCCTTAGATGGACTGATGGATTATGGAAGAAGACAAAAGAATTTCCAAGGAAACTCGTTTTCTTCTAAGAAAATGATCTAAATGAATGTGGGGCGTTCTCCACGGCCTTTAGAATTACATTATCGAAGCCGATGGAATCCTCTGACTAACGTTATTCCATCTTCATGCCTCAAATGCGTCGGGATATTTACAACGTTGCGTCGTATGAAGAAGCGACTTGGTGATGGGAGCACCTTGAGCTATAGCACAAAGAGGAAAAATATATTGAAATTGTTTTTTAGGAGCTTCTTTGCTCCAAGCATTTAAAAATCCCAATCCAATTCTGTTTTTTGAGTTGTGAGCACACTGCTTTATTTATGTCTGAGTCAACAAATACAGAGGATGTCCAAGAGCCGTGCACTGTTCGCAAAGAATATTGAAATCATGGCACACTGAAACCGATTCATGGGCGTGGAGAGAAACCAACTCCGCTGATTCGTCTCGCCTTCGCCTTATTACTCATTAGCGATTTATCTACCGTGCAGAACTCATTGGACAAATTCGATCATGCGTGAACACTGGAAAAACGCGTGAATGAATTCGTTTCCTTGAAGCCTTCCTCTTTACAGGCACTTGCATACATATTCTTGTGATGTGCGGAAATATATTCTGTGCCAACACAATACCACATAAACCTTATATAATGCCAAACATGAACATAATGTAACATAGGAAAAACAACATGGAACATCATCAAAACACTGCGCCAAATTGAGACCCTTGAAATACCGAGAAGTGGTCAATCTCTTCCTCGTCCATAGTTTCCGGATTGTGTCTGGGCGTAGTCACATCCGTCCCCTCGGGAATGGCTTACGCCGGTACCTGAATTTCGCAGAAATATCCGGAAGAGTAGGTGGTTATGGTGCAGACGTTATCCGCCCAGCGTCCGTTGCAGCAGGTGGAGTCCGGGGCCTTGTAGACGGCGATCATCAGACATCCTCCACCTTGATTGGGTTCGGTCGGGTGGAACAGCCCTTGACCTATCCCCGTGTAATTCAGGAGTGCGCCTGCCGAAATTCATGACATTTTGAACTCGGGGCATCAGGCGGATGGTGATGTCGGTTGCCATGCATTTGAACAGGTGTTGTGCATAAATTATATTAACTAGGGACTGGCTTCTCCAGAGTGAATTCAATCAGGAGTCATCTCTATTGAGGAGTACGGTCATCATCCCGGACCTAACTGGATTACTCATTTCGGTCATAACTGTGTTATGTTTGAGTTCCATTATTGATTCAGTGGGAATTCACCCAGGAATATTTCACATGCCCCAATTGCCAGGATATGCGGACTACTTATATACGAATTTGTGAGAGGTGATTTTATTCTTAATTCCCGGGGAATTATGAAAGCTTCCTTGTCTTTCCCTCGAATGCATTGTCAGTGAATCCCCATGTCAGTGTGAGCATCGCCAAGTCGATCATCTTCACTGGTATTTTGCAAATACTTGGGGGCGAGATTTCAGATCTGATCATCGAATGACGAAGAATTCTGGAGGAAAGCATCTGGTTGAATGTGGTTGTCGAAACTGCAGCTCTGCAGGACGCTTTGACTATTCAGGACGTTTTAATTGCAATTGAAGACAGGCGAATAGTCTCATTTCCCTCATTTTTCAGCGAGAAACAGGGCAGTAATAATACTTATTCGGGGAAAAAAATATTCTGAACGAGATTACCATCCATGGGAATTTAACGTGAGGGGTCATAATCCGGTTGCAACCCTTGTGTATGCCTGGTAAGAAAGCTTATGCGAAGAATTTTTTTCTCGCTGCTGTTGAAAAGGGAACTATTGCGGCAAAAAGGAAAAAGTCGCTTTTACCTGCAGAGAAACTCAATATTGGTCTAATCCTTTATGAAGCTTAAACCCACCATCGAGAAGTCTCCAGTGGTAGGCGTCCGTCGTGCTTTGCCCGCCGATCCAGAAGAATCCGATTCCAGCTGGAATATTCGAATAGATCCCGAGACTCAAGATCATCTGGGTCATGTAGGAGTGGATCGGCTGCTTGTTGTCCACGGCCAGTCGGCCTCCGTCTACCTCGCAGTCTGCCTCGGCCTGGTTCCAGTTCTTCGTGGTGGTGACGACTGTCTTCACGTAAGTCGCAGTGCCTGGCACCAGTTCGTAGTCTCCTGTGAAGTTCAAGGTGCACATTCAAACGTTGCTGTGCACCCAAGGCAATTAACAACATTTCAGAACTTTCACAGGTAGAATGACAAATCATCTTCCTGCAATTTTCCAGGTAATACGAGAGAGAAATTGTCAGCAATAGCCGCAGACCATCTTCACGTAACTCGACGAGCCTTGCACCAATGCGAAGCCTAATTGGAAGCATTCTGGCTTCTGGCCGATTCGTAAATGGCAATCACTCGATCGTTTGCACACAAAGTGGCATAAATAGAAGATGAGAACTGTTTGTTCATGAAAAATAATTGCTCAAGGATACCCTCCCATAATGCCATCGACAAATTCCCCTCATTCTTCCATTTGCTTAGTACTGTTATTGCATAGCTCTCCGAACTTTTTATGAGGCAACATACTCAGTAATGGGCCGCAGCACATGAAAAGTCCAACAGCCAAGCTTCCATAGAGCGCATACCAGTGTAGTGACCTGTGCGGGCAACATGAAAGCATATACACACTCGAAAGGCGTTCATGTTATGAATGCCTAGCATTTGGAAGTTTCCTGCGCCATGGCCCATCACCGAGTACACGTCCTTAACAGGCCCTTAACATCATCACAGGACCTTAACATCGTAACATGCCTTTAACATCATCGGGTATTTTAACCTAAATAGACTTCACCGGACTTATAAAGGCAATTCCAAATAGCAAAACGTATTGAAGAAACGGGGTTACTTATTTAAACTCCAACCCGTACTCTTTCACAGTGCTTAGAAGAATCCTTACTCAGTGAATATTTCACTGAGATGTTTGAATCAAGGCAATGAATATATTTATGATGTCACCTGGAATTTTCATGATGAAGTACTCGCTGTCAGGATCCGCTTGGAGGTTCGGTTTCCATCCACTCAGCCGGCAGTCGACGCCTCCAGTGCTCTTCGTGGCGGAGAAGGTGTAACAGATGGGATTCTTGCTCCTGGAAATGTTTTCTTTTTTTGCCTTAATGCGAAGCTATTTCGACTTGTCATTCGGGAGCGGAAATTAAACCCTCACTTACATGTGACAGTGAAAGGCACATTCGACGGACGTCGGCAGTTGAAACTGCGCGATGGGACCGACGACTTGCATGCCCATCTTGTAGAGCTGATAGTTGAGTGTTGACATTTGGGCCTGCACCAGGGACCCCAGAGAAATTAACGTAAAGAGAAGCTTCATCATTTCGGGACCTTGGAACGGCCCAGAAGCTACAGCTCTTGAATGTCGTGAATGAGAGGAGCCTCTCATGAGCCCACAGCCCATCGTGAACCCCGATTGACCTGTCGGGACGACGATGGTTTGGAGAAAGAGTTGTCGGCCTCCACTTTCCCGGAGCACAAGAATCGGAATGACCATGCAGACTATACCTAAGCAGGCGCAATGAACCACCTGAAGGTCGGGAGAATCTCTCTATCTCTGGCGGTGAGTCAACAGAACTTCTGTATGCATGCATGCAGATAGTTTCGTGACAGATGGATGACGTTGTAATGTGGAAGGGTAGCCTTTTGAGATAGCGATCTTGGAGCTTGAATATGTCATGATACGGACCGCGGAATCAGTTTACTTGATATAACGATATCGGAACCATATGTCATATTCTGGAACGATGAGGGTCCAGTATTTTCTCTTGCCCTTGAAAACGTCATAATCCTCATTATCGTATATATCGCGTGTTTCCTTTCAGCATCGTTGAAGATGTAAATTTCATATGGGTTTGGTACCAACTTGGACCTCAACATGAGTTAGTAAACTCAGGGACGCCAGGGATGCAAGGTTCAAAATTCACTTCATTGCTTCTCCGCCTTGCAAAGTGCCGGGACTGTCCATAAGCCCACAGTCAACACAGGACCAGAGCCAACCTGTCTCATTGACGCGGAAGAAGAGCGGGGAGGATCCACTCACCCTTGCCATTGCGTCAACTGTTTCTGAATACGCGCAGTGTAGCATTTTCACGAGGAACTGATTAGCTTTTCATGTGGAAAAGGTATGGTCTCCGATAACCTTCTCCGAGCCATTGCATTTAATGATTCAGAACTCGGAGACAGTAGATGTGCTGATATTAAGCTTGGTACCTTCGTGCCTCGTGATAACGATCTTGGAGCCGTGCATTCTGCGACGCGGAGACGCCAGTATTCCCCAGTGCATTATTGGACGTCGTTATCGTCATCCTCGGATTATATAGATAGTACATGTCTTTCCTTTCATCATGGAATTAACGTGTACATTTACATACAATGAAAGTAAATGAGGGAAGACTGAAATGACCACGAGACCGAATATGTTTGCACACATTTATATGGCAGCAATCCCAACATTACGCGATATTGAACAGTTCTGGAGAACTGGAACGAACCGAACGACAAATCCTACACAGGTGTAGCTTATCTTGCACCACGAAGTACAACTGTGTTCGGACTGGGATCATCAGGGCGATCTCGATAGGAAGGGAACTGCAATTTCTCTCTTAAAAAGCGGAGATAGGGCAAGCTTGAAAAGTTTAAAGTGTTTGCCCTACCTAATTCGACTGAAAGATACAAAAATAGCAATGCCATCTTATCGGATATCATGAAACGGAAGGAAAAAGAGGAAATCATTCTAAAAGTGTTATTCAGGCAATTTTCTTCATATGTGTCTTGCAATTGACTAAACTTTTGTAAGCACTTGGGAGAAGCACAAGGACAAATTTGTATCATCAAGCAGTCCTCTAAACGTACACTTGTAATTACATTAATTTAATGTGCGAAAATATCATCAGAGCAAGTGCAAATTGCATTTTGAGCTTCACTTCATGCTCAAGATTGATATCAAATCGTGTGAATAGATAGGAAAGTCAGCAAAAACCATGAACCAAATGGAGACCCAAGAAATATTTTGAAACCTGATCAATCTCTCGCTCGGCCTTGCGTGCCCATTTGCGTTTCGGGGTGCACAATGCGACCCTCAGACTCGAATCAAGCCGGTATCGGAATCTCGCAGAAATATCCAGAGCAAGCGGAGGTTGTGGTGCAGACGTTATCCGCCCAGCGTCCGTTGCAGCAGGTGGGATCCGGGGCCTTGAAAACGGAGATCATCAGACATCCTCCACCTTGATTGGGATCAAGGGTGTAGAATAGCCCCTGGCCTGGTCCCGTGATATTCACAAGAGTCCCTGCGTAGAGCTTGAATGATCATATCGACGTCATCGCGCCATGACATCGCCATGCAGACTTCCTCATCGCCTGTACGCGATTGAATGCAATTGCATGAGCATTGTGGATTAGGAGTGATATCGACACGAAACTGCATCTTTCATGGTTTGATGGAAATCTTGTTGCGGAATACCATCACTTTTTCTACCCAGGGTCCTGTTTCTCGTTTGCTATAATAACTAATTTTCTGCCCGTGAGTGAAATTTGAGCGCAGCATCATTTGCGTTAATTTACTATAGGACTTCTTACTCTAATCAACGAATTAAATATGTCCGACATGTCGAATCATTGGAATCAAGAACGAAAAACTGCTCCGACGTGATCAATGTGCTCGGTGGAAAGCAATCACTCTGCTTACTTCCAGTTATTGTTCCTGAGCGATGAACTAGAGCACCTATCGCTTTCGCAGCAGAAAATTTAATTCCTGGTGATACGTTAGTGACCAAATTGAAAGTGTTCGAATTTGTTAATTGAAGCAACTGTACTGAAAATAGTATTCTGGTAAAAATATTATGTAATTATTATCATGTGAACTGTAATACAGTGCTTACTCAATTATTACTTCATTTTCGACTCATTATCGATATTGGTACCTAGAATTTGAAAATATCAGTTATTTGTACTCATTTATTATTTATTCAATAGCGTATTTCACGCGAAATGCTTCAATGAATGCGGGGGAAAAATTGTGGAATTGCATTTTTGAAGAGATTTTTTTAGTCTTTTTCTCGAGTTCCTCGGTATTGGCTGCTTTGGAAAACTCTTGATGATGCCATTCAGTGGAGCGCTCGCGTAATGCGCTAGGTTTCCAAAAGAGGTCAGCTGAGAAGAGTATTATAGAAATTTGCAAGCAAGAGTTATGCGGGATTTAAAAGCTTACCCGTTTCCATGAAATGCGTTACTCGGTGAAATGCGAAGGTCGACAGTTTTATTTCATTCCGTTTAGGCGGAAGAAGCAGCTGATTCGGATTCGGCAGGAGAAATATATATTTTCACCTTCAAAACCTTCCACGGCAGTGCGACATAAGTGTAAATATCGAGTTGAAATTCTTGTATCATACGAAAGCGCGGGTGGGTTCCGCAACTCGACTTTTTTCTCATTTACTTCGAGCCACATACCGTCGAGAAGCTTCCAATGATAGCCGTCCGTCGTGCTTTTCCCGCCGATCCAGAAATAACCGTAGCCAGTAGGATGGTTTGCATAGATCCCGAGTCCCAAAATCCTCTGGGTCATGTGGTCGTGGATCACCTTGTTGCTGTCCGCTGCCAGTCGGCCCCCGTCTGCCTCGCAGTCTGCCTCGGCCTGGTTCCAGTTCTTCGTGGTGGTGACGACTGTTTTCACGTAGCTCGACGTGCCTGGCACCTGCACGTAGCCTAATGAGAAGTAGAAAATACCCTTTCTTGGGTGGAAGGAACACAAAATATATTAGGTGTCTTTTTTGAAACTCGGAAAGAAATTAAGGGATGAGAAATGATCGTCTTCAACTGTTCCTTCCGATAGGAGAGTGGAACTTCCAGTAATATGCTGTCTAGTGGTCATTGAGATCCTCTCAAAATAGAAATTGCTCGTTGCCATTGCCTTTCCTAAAGGACTAGTCAAAATTCGTTGCCACGATCAAAGCCGTTCTAATAGTTCTGATTTTAGGCTCGTTTAAATACCTGCATGTGTAGATTTCTTTGGACCCGAACCAATGGGCCAATTCTGAAACATGGCCTGACCCAGCGTCGAACTTCATCGTTAATTGCACTTAATCTAGGCTCCTCTGGTCGCGGATGTACCGTACCTCTTAGCCACACTCGGCTCACAAATGTACTAGACGAATATCTGAATGTCTGACTGTGCCTCCGCACATTCAGACATTCGTGGCCACAGTTGGCCCAGGAATGAATTGCCGGCTGAGGACATGACCCCGATTACAGGTGTGCAGCAAATATCCTCACTTTCCATATGAGATACAGGTGCTTTCCTCTTCTCGAGTAGATCTCCTTTTTTATATGTCCTTTTTGGGATGTTTCCCCACGGAAAGATTTTTGATCCGATGGTGAGACTCACCCGCGGCCGTCACTTCTCGGTAGTGGAGGCTGATGTCGGGCTGGAAGGTCCTCGGCGGGTCGTAGGTGTCGCTCAATCGACGGTCCACGGGCCCGGGTCCCATGGTCGTGGAGTAGGTGAAGCAGTTCGTGCGGCTGTGTCCAAAAATTTCCTTATTCAGCCTAAATAACTTTTTGCGTTACTTAGAGCATTGCTGCTTTTTTGTTGCTAAATAATAAATTCGCTGAAGACACAGCAAACCCGGGTCGAAAAAATTTCCACTTTCACCCTTCTAATGCGAGCGAGTTGCTCTCCATATTTTAAGTGGCCTTCCTGACGTCTGCATACCAATTGTTGCCCATATTGTACGGAAGCGCCAAGAGATCATCACATTTGTTTAGG
The DNA here is from genome assembly GCA_905338385.1 of Darwinula stevensoni. NCBI lineage: Eukaryota > Metazoa > Arthropoda > Ostracoda > Podocopida > Darwinulidae > Darwinula > Darwinula stevensoni. The sequence continues at coordinate 36,912 of CAJPEV010002288.1, read as the reverse complement.
AGTTTGGAATAATTTACTTCTGTGAAAACCAATATTGCGAATATTTCATCATGACAAACATTTTCGATGCGATGTAATTCTGGAAGACCCTCCAAATCTAGCCCAAATCGTCACAATTACTCGGAAGACTCACTCGAAGCAATCCATGGCGCAATGCAAGGCCGAGCGGGCGTTCAGCTGCACGAAGGGATTTGAGATCTGCATGGCCATGTTGGTGGGGCAGAACCGTCCGCGGTGCTCATGGCCGCCGCCGCCGTCAGCCAGACGAATAGCCAGGCAACCCTCGCCATCCTCCTCCCGCGACCTCCTCCGCTTGGATGCAGTCGCATGCTCCCGGTCAGCTCGTTACACTAACGGACCCAAAGGAGCAAACGCCCAAGTGGATCGCTCCGCAACCACGGGGTCTTGATTGCACTTGACTACTACGACGTCTCAGTAAACTTGCGACGAAATTAGGCCCCATGGTAATTGCCGTTGCGCGCCCTTGCTCGCTTTCTCATCTAAACATTGTAAACCTCCATATACCGTTATATCCATCATTATTTTTCCCATATTGCGACCCCAATAACGACGCAGTTAGTAAGAGGTTGCACAATTCATGAGGGCTTAGTTTTCCGCATTAACCTTTATCGGCCGAAAGGCCACTTTTGCAGAATGCCCTTGACCTATGACCTATAGGAACAAATGCTATACTGTATATACTATAACTTGTTGGGAAAATGTTCTGATACTCCGTCAATAATGATTTCACTATCAATTGCTTGTTTTTAAGACAGTTGCACTGCTCAGATAGCGAATGTTAAGGAGCTTCGCAGGAAAAATTCAACTGCCAAGCGCTCACACGGGGGATTTAAATCCGCATGATACAGGTTGAAGGCCCGTTGCCAATTCATGTTGATACGCATATGACGCTCACGTTAAGACGAAGCAAATTACATCTTATGAATTCCTGCAGGAAAGCCATGGCCCCACATGATATCTCATCAATTAAATGAGTCTTTTCAGAATGAAGTTAAGCACTCATTTGATTCGTGACTAACATTTACCGAACGCGGTCATGAAATTACAATTTAAGGAAAGTAACTCACCTCCATGAGGCCCGGATGCATCAGACAAATCCCCTGATTTGTCTGATGCATCAGGAAGAAACCGCGCTGCATTTCACATGGAAACGCCGACGAGAAATGTCGCCGAAATTGAGGTCGAGTGTGCAAATCCAATTAGAAATTTTCACGCTGAAAATATGGAGCAAAACAAAATTAAATCGCAGGGATGGGATTGGAAAAAGGTGGTAAAGAGTATTTCATTTTTGTCAATGGTAAGTGCGTCTTTCCGAAGGAAAGGAGCCAGCGGGAAAAATCTTCCATCAGGTGCATCCACCCACATCCATGATTGGAAACAACCAATCAGAAAGTTTGCCAGGGCTTCGTATTCCCTCCCCCCCCCCCCCCAAAAAAAAAAAAAAAAAAAAAAACCAGCTGAGAATAAATCAAATGCTACGCGACGTTAACCCTCTTTCGGCATGATCTCGAATGGACCAGGACAAGGCCGGTGAAGGTAGAAGTGCCTCCAATTGATGCAAAACCCGAGCATCACGTGGACGAGGTGCTACGATCACGAAACAATCCTGTAAGATTCTAATAGGAAAGTGCAGGCATGTAGAGGAATCGTGTAGGAATCCTATAGAAATCATATGAATCATGTAGGAATCCTATAGAAATCATATAACTTATGCAGGAATCCTATAGAAATCCCATAGAAATTTGTATAGGTTTTTAAAGCGTGAAAAACCTGTAAGATTCCTATAAGAATCCATATAGGATACATTTAGGAACCTAAAAGATACCTTTAAGTTCTCATAGGAATCTATTGGAAACTGATATGTTTTCATAAATGAATCACAGGTTTCTTCGTTTAAAAACCCGATTGGTTTCTTATAGGACCTTTTCGTAATTGTATACGCTAGAAAGGCAAGGCAGGCAATTGACATGACGATGAAGACGGCGTTGGCCAGTCGGCGCTTCCGCTTCGGTGTGCGTTTTTTTGCATTCCCTCGGTGGCGCTCAGTGCACAACGCGATTTTTTTTGCCGAAAGGTCTCTTTCATTTAAACCTTGACATGCCTTCCTGGCTGTGTGCTTAAACGCCTAAATCAGGAGGGAACAATTTTCTCACCCTGTCAAAGTACCATTATTTTTTCCCAACTGCGACACCAGTCACCACACAGAAGGGAGGAGATTGCATAATCCATGAGGGCTTTTAATCGAGAGACAACAACGAATTACGGCCCCCTGGCCACGCAGGGCGACCCGGTTCCCTTCGAGCCTGCCCGCGGAGGAAGAAGGCGGGAGGCAGGCCCACAGGCCTTCCCACAGGCCGTGCCTCTGCCTGGGTCACTCCTCCTCCTCCTTTTTGTTCGGTCGATGCCAACCGATTCAGAGCTTTGTTACAGCCAGATTTCAGCTAATTAGCCTCCTGGTCGTTAGGTCGCGGAGTGCTTTATACGGGAAGGTCGGTGTATTCCGAAAAAAATACAAGCGAGGATAGTTGCTTATTGACTAAAGTACTGCGATTATTTTTCTCTTTCGGGGCCGAGGATTAATAAAAATATATAATGTTTATTTCATTTCGGGCTGAACACTTGAATACTTTTTACATATTAATTACGCTTCAGTCGATCCATCTGCGCAGGAGCAATGCGTCCCTCGACAGGACGAGTGAATGAATATCTTACATGCACCATGTCATATGTCCCATGTCACATGCCTAAAAAAGTCGCAGAATATTTTGCGGACGTGGGGCCCCATACCTGCATGGCTCCCCTCGCTGGTCCGTCGTTTGAGCGGAGTTGGCCCCTGAGTATTTTTTTAAATGCAGTTTCCATCGAAAAGCCTTGCCTCCTTACGGAGATTCGAAAATCCCCATTCTTCAGATAAAAAAAGTCGTAAATTCCCACGAGGAAGGTCTTGGGGTGCTCCCGCCTCGCATGATCTGTTGGATCGTCGACCTGCAACCGGAAAATGTGAATTGCATATTGCCCTGAATCTTCGCGAAGAAATCGCTCTCGCTGCTACAATAACGCGTTGTGACCACTCCCATTATCAACTGCAGACGGTTCGGAATGAGAAGTAGATCAATATCCAGGAACATTCCAGAACAGCTCGAGAACCGTTTGCCAATTTTTTTGGAGTAAAAACATTTCGGTTGGAAGGTTTCAGAAAGATCATAAGGACCTGGAATTTCAAAAAATCTCAGTGGAAAAGCAACGGCTACGAACAACATAAGTTTGGACAGGTTCTCAGCAGCCAGCAATAATTCTGGCCGCACAATAATTCTGGCAGTATTACTTTGAGCCATTCTTTTTATGGGCAGTATTACTTTGAGCCATTCTTTTTATGGGCAGTATTACTTTGAGCCATTCTTTTTATGGGCAGTATTACTTTGAGCCATTCTTTTTATGGGCAGTATTACTTTGAGCCATTCTTTTTATGGGCTATTCTTATTATGGGCAGTGTTACTTTGAGCCATTCTTTTCATGGGCAGTATTACTTTGAGCCATTCTTTTTATGGGCAGTATTACTTTGAGCCATTCTTTTTATGGGCAGTGTTACTTTGAGCCATTCTTTTTATGGGCAGTATTACTTTGAGCCATTCTTTTTATGGGCAGTATTACTTTGAGCCATTCTTTTTATGGCAGTATTACTTTGAGCCATTCTTTTTCTGTTTGAATTCTGCAAGCGGCAGTATGGGCTTAATTCCTATAAGCACTAAAAATGGCATTGCATTCCTTTGGAGACTTAATATAAGTGCCAGCCACACCGATGTGCGTGAAAACCGTCGTCAGAAACACCAAGATGTAGAGCCAGCCCCAGGCAGACTGTGAGGCAGACCGGCTCCCGACGACAGCCAGCAGATCCCCGACCGCACGACCCAGGTGATTCTCGGGTCTCGGGATCTGCTCCAACGTCGGAGGCTGCCACCGGATGTTCCCGGATCGGCGGGCAGAGCACGACGGGACCCACATCATTGGAGGCTTCTCGACGGTGAGCTTGAGGTCGATCGATCGAAAGTCAAGTTGCCGTCAAGATCAAAGTCGAGCTGTTGAGAATTGTGAAAGGGCACTAATCCTGCCTAGAATATTTTTGGGTAGTTCATGCCGCTGGGTGGAATCGCAATTTCGGAAATATTATTTAAATGATGTTTGCTCCTTGACTGTTCAACTGGATCTTACCGCTTGTCATTATGCAAATAGAATTGCCGGGGAGGAAATAAGGGCTTAGAAAAATATTTCGGCTTCCCTGCAACCCTGCTTCTTCTCCCTGAAGGATAACTATTAATTGATTAATTAATATCAATAACTCAAAATATTCATTAAGGATGAGGTGAGATGGGCGGAGTTCCCCTTTTACTTAGCAAAACACAATTTACTCTTAATTTAAATAAATAAAAAATGATTACGCAAAACGTCTTTACAGCCCTTCGATATGATCACCATCCGGCGATCGCCTCCCAACTCGTTGGTGAGTTCTCCGCGCCCGGTCAGCAGGCACTCGGCGTCGACGCGGCGGGCCGCTTCGGCGGGAGCCTCCTGGATGCCTCTCCTCCTCGAGTTTTGGCCGTAAAGTGTCATTTTCAGAGAATTTCTGTTGCAGGCAGCTGGCACGGTCGCCAATTGCGGCGCCCGAAATCACCCCGTCCAGGTCATACGACATCATCATCACCTTCAGGTTTCTCCTCCGTTTCTATTCGACCCAGAATCCCGATGACGACCGCGGTCGCGATTGCTTTCGAAGCCCAGTCCAATAAGGTTATTCTACGTCGATTTCGAATCGCACGGTTCGCGTTTCAATCAAACTCTTCGTATTGCCATGTATGATTTTTGATATGTATGGGCTTCCGAAAGAGAGGGGTCCATCCTCTCCACGTCAATGTGCGACGTGGGCTAAACGAAAACTCACTTCATACTACGCGCCGCTCCGTGCGCGAAAAACAATTTCGTCCTAGACTTCCACCGTTGAAAACTAGCAAACCTTCAGGGAGTAAGAATAGGGAATCTTATCAGCTCCCATTTTACTCTCCGATTAATTGGCAATTGCACTCTTGTTGAATGCATTTCGCAAGCTGCTCTCTCGCCATCTCTCCTTCCACGAAGGAACTAAAAAACACAGGCAGCTCTGTTAGGTGACTGCAATGACGACGGCTTTCACAAAGTCCAGCAGGGTTGGATCCGTACGCAATTTACATCTTGCGTCAAGGTGTATTTTGCCCATCTCGGCTACCCTGAAATATTGGAAACGAGGTCCTTTCGTTGAGATCCCAAGGAAGAACGCCACCGTCAATCAAAACGCATTTCGGTCAGCCCGACAAGAGCCCGGGCCGAAGCCTACAATAACCTACATTATACCTTCTTATTTATTTAATTTAGGTTTTGTAAAATCTGCCGGTCAATGGCCAACCTTTTCATTAAGAATTTTAACGAAGGCGAAGTACAAGCCCCGAGCTCCAACTGGCTAGAGTCATGATGACGATCTTCTTTTCTGTTTTTCTTTTCGCAACGTTCTTCTCTTCTTCCTCGAAAAATGCCTTGGGCTTTGAAGCGAACGCGACAGTCCAGATCGGAGCGGGGAGGGCGTGCCCTCTCTGGTCGACGTAGGACTACGAAATGAGTCAGAAAGTAATTCCAGGCTCAAGTTACCGACCTTAATCGGTACTCGATTTTGCTGGTGACGGTGCCATGAGAAGAAACGCAAGGAGGAAATCAAGATAGGAATGTTTACGTCATGCTAAGATAACCACGAAGGTCATAGTGGAACTTATTCCACAAAACGAAATAACAGGTGAAGAAAACTTGGCCGAATCAGGCTGTACACAAATAGCAAGGATCCCAAAAGCTCAAGAGCACAATAACAGCAGAGCGAGCACGGGGATAGAGTGCCAGTCTTTCTTGCTTAGATTCTAGATTAGGATGATGGGAAAAGGAATGGAAAGCATAGGTGTTCACCCCTTCTATATGGTGTACTTCACCGACAAGTACTTGTAGTTTTCCTCGCACAGGACGGACCACTCCATTCCATGCTCCTTCACGGCGTTTCTGTCCGGGTGGTAATGAACCAGCGCCCTTTTCAGGCTCTCCTTCAGCGTGGATGCATCGCGGGGATCCTCAAGCTTTCCCTTCTTCGGGGGATGCTTCGAATAGACGTGGCGAAGCAGCTTGTACGGGGAGTCGTCGGCCGCCTCCTTCACGACCTGGAGGAGGTCCTTCAGATTCTCCATGTAGGGGGCCCGATCCGTGGCCGACTTGGCGTCCTCCTCCGTTTGGCGCTTCTGCTGGAAGCTGCTCATCGCCTTGACGCACTCTTGGTGCCAGTGTTGAGTGACGAACGACCTCGGTTTCAGGGCCTCAGTCAGTTGCAAGGCGTATTCCAGCAATTTGTACCCTTTCTCTTTAAGGTTAAGAAGCTGAATGAATATCAATCCCAACTTGGAAGAGGTGATGGCTTCGTTCTCGAGATCTCGGTCCCGGGAGCAGAGGATTGCCTTCGTGAACCAATCTGCACTGTCCCACAGAAGCTCCATGTTGGTTGCTTCCTCATCGTAGACGGCTTTCTTCTGAAGTTCCTCGCCGATGTAGATCGCCTGCATCGCCTGGGCTATCGAGATATTAACATCAAGCGTTTTCATTTGCTCTTCGATTTCACTGTTCAGCGCGTCATCATCTGAAAACGCGTGAGCGAGGTAGCGCATTGCTTCTGCGTATGGACGTGGGGTCCTATGGGGGTGGGGGGTGTATGGACGTGGGGTCCTATACTTGCATGGTTCCTCTCGCTGGTCCGTCGTTGGATCGGATGGGGCCCCTGAGTATTTCAGAAGTTTTATTTAATTGGGTTTTGGAAAGATCATAAGGACCTGGACTTTCAAAAATCACAGTGGAAAAGCAACAAAGACGAAAAAGAAAGGTTTTGGACAGGTTCTCAACAGCCGGTAAGAATTCTGGTTGCACGTTAGTCTCTCCATTTGACCCGAACACGGGAGGAGCACAACTTTGAAACATTCTCTTTTTCTTTGAGTTCTAAAAGCGGCAATTTGGGCATTATTCCTAAAAAAAAACGCTAAAAATGGGATTGCATTAATTAGGCTTCATACAAGTGCAACTCATATCGATGTACGTGAACACCGTCGTCATCAACACTAAGATCTGGAAGCAGACCCCGGAAAATTGCATGACCGACGGTGGCCAACTGGCCGTGGACGACAATGATCAGATCTACGTTAGCACGACGCAGGTGATGTTGGGTCTCGGCATCTGCTCAAACGTTGGACCTGGCACCGGTTACTTCTTGATCTGTGGGCGGTGCACAACGGACCGAAAGCACTGGAGATTTCTTGACAGTGAGTTTTAGGTCGCTCCACCAAAAGTCAAGTTGCCGTGAATATGAAGTTCGAGTAGCCGAGAAATGTGAACTGGCACTTTCCAGCTTGCAATAATTTTTTGTTGTTCATCCTGCCGAGTAGAATCTCAATCCGGAAATGTTATTCAAACGATGTTTTCTCCTACACTGCTCAACTCTAATTGGGCTTAACGAAAACTAACTTCATATTAAGCACCTAGATGTGCCCTCCAATTAGTTTCTTCCTAGACTTACACTACTGAACTTTCAGGAAGTAAGAACAAGAAATCTCTGGTGTACCCATTAGCTCACATTTTATTCTCAGATTTATTAGCAACTGCTCCTATGTTGATTGCACTTCGTACGCTGCTCTCTCGCCATCGTTCATTTCGCAGATCGTTTCTCGGTTTTGCTGGTGAAGGTGTCATGAGAAGAAACGCAAGGAGGAAATCAATATATGACTGTTTACATGACGCTTAGATAACTACGAAGGTCCATGACACATATTTCACACCATGAAAATGCAGGTAAAAAGAATTTGGATGAATCATACAGTACAAAAAAAAACTCAGGTCACAACAAGTCTACTAGGTAGAGTGCGATGACAGCAGAACGAGCACGGGGATAGCTTCTCACCCTGTCTTGCTGCCATTCTCGATCTTGATTAGGGAAAAATAAAAATAATTATTCATTAATGTTCACGCCTTCTGTATGGTGTACTTCACCGACAAGTACTTATAGATTTCTTCGCACAGGACGAACCACTCCATCCCGTGCTCCGTCACTGTGTTTTTGTCCGGGTGGTAATGAACCAGCGCCTTCTTCAGCCTCTTCTTCAGCGTGGATGCATCGAGGGGATCCTTCAGCTTCCCCTTCTTCGGGGGATGCTTCGAATAGACGTGGCGAAGCAGCTTGTACGGGGAGTCGTCAGCCGCCTCCTTCACGACCTGGAGGAGGTCCTTCAGCTTCTCAATGTAGGGGGCCCGCTCCTTGGCCAATTTGGCATCCTCTTCCGCCTGGCGCTTCTGCTGGTAGTCGCTCATCGCCTTGACGCACTCCTGGTGCCAGGGTTGGGTGACGAACGACCTCGGTTTCAGGGCCTCGGTCAGTTGCAATGCGTATTCCAGCAATTTGTACCCTTTCTCTTTAAGGTTCAGAAGCTGAATGAATATCAATCCCAGCTTGGAAGAGGCGATGGCTTCGTTCTCGAGATCTCGGTCCCGGGAGCAGAGGATTGCCTTCGTGAACCAGTCCGCAGAGTCCCACAGTAGCTCCACGTCCGTTGTTTCCTCATCATACACGGCCTTCTTCTGGAGTTCCTCGCCGATATAGATCGCCTGCATCGCCTGGGCTATCGAGAGATTAACATCGAGTGTCATCATTTGCTCTTCAATTTCACTGTTCAGTTTGTCGTCATTTGAAAACGCGTGAGGGAGGTAGCGCAGGGCTTCCGCGTATGGAAATCTGCAGTCCTCGAATGCAGAAAGGCATTTCTTGAAATCTCGAGCGTCTCGGGCGACGACCCCCACGCCGTAGTAAAGGTTCCCCATCTCGAAGAACACGATGGACTTCTGACCGCGATGCACCACCTCGCAAAGCCTCAGCAAAGCAGTCTCCTTGTCCCTGTAGTCCTCCAAGTCCCTGATGGTGCCCAGCGAGCTCGTGGTGGCCTCCTGAACCCGGGACTTCAAGTCCGCAACCCACGCGCTTGCCGGCTGACCTTCCGTGGCGTCCAGTGCCTTCGCAAACGGAAATGCGCTCTGTTCAAGATGATAAATGACCATCTTCGAGGAGAGCGAAGGATACGCAGAGATCTTCAGATGGGCCATCCCCAAGTTCTTTAGCGCTGATAGATAGTCCTGCAAGCCCCGGGCCGCCGAGAGCGCCCGGTTGTAGAGCTTGATGGCGTCCTCCAGACGCGCCCGGTCAGCTTCGCTTTCGGGCGGAGTTTCTACGCTAAAGTAGAGCCGGTTTCCTTGCTTTCTCAACTCCTCTGACGAACCCATGGTCATGAACTAAAAGACGATATGTTTTTTCACCTGTCAACAAAATAATTTATGGTCAGAATTGATTAGAGAGCGGATGGGTAGGAAATGCGCAAGGGAAGTTCATAATGTTAAGGATGTTGGAAATTACCGTTATTTGCAAAAAGCGAGCCTGATCATCAATAATTATGGGCAATACTGTGGTTATTTGGTACTCAAGCACAGAGAAGAGATGTATGTTATACAACCGATGTAAGTTTCAATGCGATGGGATGAAATTAATAAAAAACTAATACACTCAAAAGAAGATGATGTTGAAGGGAATTAGTGTGAGCGAGTATGTGTGGGTGTGTTTGCTTGTGTGTGTGAGTGGGGGGGGGGGGGTTGGGGTTTGTTTGTGTGCTCGCGCCGGTTTGTAGTCGGGTGGGCGGGTGGATGAGTGGGAGAGAGGGATTCTTACTAAGAGCGATTCTTTTGTTGAATCATGGAACTCGAGAAGTACGGGGTTTTTATTTTTAAAACTACGAAAATGGCGCAACTTCGAATGGGTAGCGCACGTGGCCTATCCAAAAAAGGAGAAATTTAAAATACTCATAACCCATTCGCATAATGGGATTCCTTCGACTATCTGACGTGGAATTCTGCAACCGAAGTCGGAAGCAGGAGGGCAAAAAGTGCATGGTTACTCAGGCTAAATGTTTGGCGGAAGGGAAAAACATTTTTCCCTTCGTTCGTCCGATGCGGATGGGTCAAGAGACACACCCTGTAGTATGCTGGATTAAACAGACCATATCAAAAGAATTTAAAGCGGCTTGAGTTGATGAAAACTCGAGCGGCTCGAGTTTTCCATTGTTGTGACTAGAATAAAAAAAATATCCAACCCTCTTGGTGCCATGCATCCCCTGTACAGATTGTACCATACGTCAGGAATCACAGGGATCTATGGCCTAGACTATAACCTAAAAAGGCATAGCTTAGTGGACTTCGCGCGATTGAGCCTATGGATCCGCCGCGTGGCATTCAGAGGGTTCGTGTTCCTCCTCGCAGGGTGTGTCTTATACCACCCACTTCATAGATGGTTCGGGAAGGCTGATTTTCTCTATAAACTCTTTTTTATTTTTCATTTCACAAATAACTGGAGAGTTGTAGTCGAATAAGTGAAGGCGCCCCAAAATTCCTGTAGGTTTGCCTGTAATCCCTCTTTGGTTCTCAGTCGTCCTTTTCTGAAGCCAGACATCAAAATTACCCAGGAAATCTCGATCGGCGACATATCTGAACTGCCGAAAATCCATGGTAGCACCTCCATATCTTGGTTTTGGAACCATCGATGAGATTTCTCACTGGTATGCCATAAGGGTTAGTTAGTGTGATTTGGTGCCCGAACAATTTCGGCGTTATTTTGAGAGTTAATAAACGTGTTATGTGCTTGTAATATCGCGATTTGCTTTGGTCTGCAGTAAGCCCACAAACCAATGTGTTGTCTACCATCTTGAGGTTCTTTGATTGCAACTCTCCATTTATTTGGGAAATGAAAAACAAGAGTTTCCAGAGAAAATCAGCCTGCCGGAACCATTTTGGTAGTGGGTAGTACAAGCAAATCCATGTTCTCATGGTATAGCCTATGGCCTAGTTGCATAGTCTTGTAGGATTCGCGCGTTAAGCGTATATATCTATGGTATAGGCCAGGCCATGGCAGCCCCAGCATACTACTGAAGAAACTGCAAGTAAACCTCCTATGACAAAGGAAACCCCTTCAAATAATATTAGCGAGAATCCCTACTCCACTCAGAGCGGTCCCTGCTTCCAAAATAAAGAAAAAAAAATTCCAGGACATTTGAAATCTAGTCGACATGCTCTGCGCTTTTTCATACCACGTATACGCTCCCTTACGTGTTTCCTTTAGACGTTGTCATTTTTAAGTGTAAGTCATTTGCTTAAACAAATGTATATTGTCTGTTGGCTTCATGAAACTCAATATTCGAAAATAAAGATGAGACAGGGTGGCCCAAAATGTACCTACCAAGTTTAATGCTTTATTTCACTGGAACGATGAGGCACAAAAATCTCATTCAAATATTAAAATACCATTCAAATCGGAATCTCAAGCTATTTATGTTACGATGTGTTCAATGTGTTTGCCCTCAACTTCGACGATCTTTTGCAGTTTCAGTCCTTTCAGTTCTTCCCGTTGAAGGCCTGCCGCTCTGAGAGAATTCGTCCAAAATTGATCCTGTCTTGCGAAAATTCTTGACGAAGTTTGAAATGTTGCGCCTGACGCCAAACTTTGCCTGGAACGCTCTTCTGACATTTTCTGGGCTTTCAGACGATCGAATGTACAGATGATGCATATCCGCTGCTCGGTACTGTAGGCCGCCATTTTTTGGTATATACAAAATCGAACAAATAGAAATGAGAAACAAATGGCTTGAGTACTTCAGTGTGTCAGCAAAGTTTCTTCAAATTATAATCACTTGTTGTGGAGAAAATTGAGTTTAAACGTGGTAGGTACATTTTGGACCACCCTGTATGAATTCCTTTAAATAATTCTGAGACATTCTTAACCCTTTTTAATTCCAAACATTTGCGTTGTCTTTAATTTGTATTGTAAATGTTATTCATCATAACAAAAAAAACGAGACTCTCACTTGTTTCTGAAGTGAAGCAGTACAACATAACATAATTCGTATCTCTTTTAAAAGTCATTGCATTTGTAAATGCCTAGCACGGGTGGATTTAAATGGGCTTTGTGAGCCAATATAAATGCATACTTTTCCTCTACAATATCCAACCAACCATTATTTTTAATCTCCACGCCCCGATTTCCCTATGCCCAGGAATGTTCCACACTCAGAGTCAGCACAGGCACTTCACAACATCCCGTCAGCACACGGAAACATGTTGAAGGGGAGCAGGCGTTCCTAGAATGAACGCTTGTGTGTGCGAGATAGGGAGAGATGAATGTCCTTGGAGGGGAGAGTGCGTGAGCGCATGTGTGTGTGTGTGTGCGTGCGATTTAGTCATCAATAGTTGCATTTTTCTCTGCAACCAAGATTATGAGGCGTTCCTAACAAGAGCGCTTCTTTCCATGATTGAGAGGTTTATATAGGAGTGTATATGTATTTTACTTTTTAAATTTATTAATTTTATTCATGTAATATAGTTATGCATCATATGCACGTGTAGTATTATATATTAATCCTTCACAAATGCCTTCCATGTATGGAGGGTAGGCAGGTGGTAATAGTAAGAATGATCCAGTCAGTACCTTTAAATCCACAATGGCAACCGGCCATTGCAACCTGGTCTGCAATCGGTATTTTCGTATCACTAACTCCTCAAGTGAGCGCGATTGAATGAGTCACTCGTACTCGTCCAGAACGGCTCGAAAAGATTTCGGAAGATAGGGACTTATCTTTCGCCAGAGATGCAGAGCGAACATCGAAGCAGATTCAATAGGATACGAAAACGAAGACGGTGCCACGCTTGATTGAGGTATGGGAAAGAAATGGTTATCAAATAGAACAATAAGGAACGCGGTCAACGAGTCAATAATGTTCGCCTCTCTCTCGTTAATTCTGCACATGAAGCTTTGATGGCAAGGTTGTTAGCTGTGCGACAGCGCCTAAGTTTCGAATGCTCACTATGCTCACTATGCTCACTATGCTTTTCATATAAACATATTTACTTCTCGATGCGTTGCCAAACTCTCCTAATTCACGTACGAATCTGGACTTATTGGCTCAAATAAGTTTCGGCACGATCTTTAATAGAAAAAGTTGAGCACAGCTGGGCGAAAGGACGTGATACTGCCAGATATCAGCTTTAAAATCGTGAATTGTTTCAGCACCAGGCTGTTGAGCTTTTTGTTTGCCAATGTTCATTTAGGGAACCGTCGAAACTCCGTCCGCTGGACCGTGGCTTAGGGAGCGTGGATTCTTCGTGATGATGCCGACTTCTTTTCTGGTCCTCAAGTTTTTTCTGTATTCAAGTATTTTCAAGAATTTTTCATAGGTAGCTTATACACCTTTTTTTTCGTCGAGAAGTGGCTATATTTCCTCAGGAGTACGGAGAATATGGCCCCTTGGGACCAAATTGAAATGACCGAATACTCATTTTTGCATATTTTTTTGCATTTGTCCGGCTGAAAATAAATAAAAGTGTCGTTTGTCAATAGTTTCCGAATGTTGACGAAACTAATTTCGACGAAACGAGAATTTGACCATGTGGGGGCTGTTAAAGTCCGGTTTATCATTTTATGCCAAGATTCCCTCAAAAACACCCTTGGCAACCTAAAAAAATGCTTCTAGCTGGTACAACAAATCTCGATATTGCATTCTTGATTACATCATCTTTCAACTAACTTATACTGCCTTCTCAGCGCCGCTGCCCAGATGTCATCCACATCAGGTCATTTCCCATTCTTAAGGCTGAGGATGGTCTGCAGAACTTCCTCCATGGAGTCTCCGCGACGAGAGGCTCCACGTCGGGTAGGGTAGTGTCAACTGTTGGTGGGTCGGTGGGTCGGTGGGTTGGTGGGTTGGTGGTACTTCTGAAAGTGTTACGTCTCCGAAGTGTATAAGTGCCAACACCCCCCCCCTCCCGTTTCGGTCTTCGATAAACCAGACTGCCTCCCTTCACGTAACCTTCGGATGGGTTGACGAAACACTGGTGGTAGGGCGTTAGGACGATTCCACTTGTTCGACGAATTTCTTTCGAATCTCCTGTTTCGCTCCGGCATGAGTAGAAATTCAGCGTGCCTCGGTCAATAATCATTCCAGTAAATTGGAATAAGTTGAGGGAATATGTGGGGAAATTCTGGCCAGATGAAGCTCATTTTGACAAAATATCGATCCATGATGGTGACATATTATGAACATCCAAAGGAAGATTGCATCTTCATTATTATTCATTATCAGGACAACTAGACTGTGTTAGTATGAGTTTCGGATCAATCATGGCTACTTTGGCCGATTCAGGTAGATATGCGAAGACCACTCGAGATGGTTTCTCGCATATTGTTATTAGGTATTGGGGCGCCCCTTGGTACAACGGCAAAAAAATTCAGTTTCAATGGACACACGAGGAAAGCGGAGTCAGTAATCGTTATATAGAAAACTGGTACATAATGAATTATGGGGTCTTTCAGCCTAGAGGGAATGCTTGATAGCTCATTTCAACGAGGTAGCCTTGCTTCCACCTCAGCAATTGACCCAGTCGGGGTGCTCCTTCGGCCTGCATTTCAGTGGGCACTCCTTCACTAGCGGAGCGTGTCGGGTACCAGAGCCGAGCCAGAAGCCTCCTTCCCGACGGGTCGGGTAGGGTCTCATCCCTCCGCCGACGAATTCGTCGCAGGTGAAGCTGGCGTGCACCATCTGGAACCGAGAGGGTGGATGGCCTTCCATGCGATGGCAGCCGTTGGAAGATGGACGGGACTCACGAAGTGTTCCTTGGCTTCGTTCCACAAGACGTAATGGAGAAGATACTGATCCAAGCCCTCGTCGTTGCTGGGTTTGCTCTCGAAAATCATTTTTCTCCCCAGATAGTGGACGAAACTTCGGTTCTGCGACACCTTCGCGCCCCAAAGACCTGTTAAATTTCAAACGTTTGATATTTTAGAAAAACAGACAATGAATGAATTAAACTCTGAAGAGGTTATTTTCTGATTTAAGTTGCCATAGTGGCGCCGGTGCTCAACATCGTCTAACAGGTACCCGGAATTTAACGGAAGCCCCCCCCATTATGAATCCATGGGTGCAAAGTAAAACCAATCGTAACTGCCTAACCGCCTCATTCTACGCATCTGAGTCGAATCACCACCACCAAACGACCTCAATGAAGCACGAGCAACGCAAAGAGCGCCATTAGAGATTACGTCGCCATTCAACATTGTATTGCGAGTAAGTTTGCTTTTTAAACTCCTATCCGGCATAGGGAAGCATTTGAATTTCCTCGTCGCACGTGACCTGATATCCAAATTTAACTTGGAATGTCGAAAAATTTCCTGAATTATATATTTTGGATAAAAGCGTTTCACATTCATTTCGATTGAACAGTCTCAAAATGTTATGAAATCGTGATATGGACTTATAAATAATATTTTGGGAATTCTTCTGGTGCGTCAACGTGGAACGATGACATAAAATCAATAAATGAGAAAAAATCTAACAAAACATAACGAAGTAGTGCTTGAAGCTGCAGCCGGGACGAAATTCATTAGAACATTTTATTTGTGCCAATTTCTATCTCGGTGTTGGGCAATGCCCCAACATGTCACATTGCTACTGCAGACATATCCCTCGTCGCGATGCACATAAATCAGAATCAACCAGGTAAAAAAAAAAATATAAAAAATTATTCCAAGTTATTCGTATTTCTGGAGGACTTGGGAGAAAGCGGCTCACCCGCGAAGACAGGACCGTGGTGAGCCGGGTGATCCTTCATCGCGTGGAAGAGATACCCGGACTCCATCCATTCCTTCACGGCAGCGGACTCACGCTCGGACACCGGGGAATCAGAGTCTCTAATGAAGAATGAGAAACTTAAGTGGTGCTGCATGGAATAATTCGGCCGCAATTTCCCAACAGTACAGGGTGGGCGAAAAAAAATTGGGTTATCTTTACCACTCCACAGCACTGACCTTCAAGAGTTTGCTTAAATTGCAATAGTGATTCCGTAAAAAACATTCATTCAACTTTCCAATGATGTCAACATAAAAAAGAATCGTGGTATGACTTTCATGCAGTTGGGTGAAGAGTATAAGAGATGGGGCTAGAAAAGTTGGCGCTAGAAGAGGTGGCGCTAGAAAAGCCCGTGCATGCGTGGGGTCGCCTGCTCGCCATCAGCGAAGTAGGCGACGTCACCTGGAGCACATCTCATATTGTACAGGTAAGTGCGGTTTTCAAGCGTTACTTCTGTTACGTTCAGCGTGACTGCGTTGGAATGACAAATTTAATCTGAAATCTGTTGACAGCTGTGGAAAGCTAGATAAGTCACTTACATAGAAACGCTATTACAATATGTTTAAACTCGGAGCGTAAATTCCGAATGCTATAGACATATAGACATATACAACCATCGTCCACTTCACTATGTTAGTACCGGCTGTCCTGCAGACACCTTAAGCATTTCGATTTAGTCCATAACTCACTCAGGATCGTCAATTTGCATTAGATGGCGAGTCCATAGTTTCTCTAGGCCAGGGGTGCCCGATTGCATTATTTGAGACATTTTGCTGCGGTAGGTTGGACACAGGAATATATTCTATGAGTGGCAAAGTCAACACTGTCAATTCATAAAAACTTACTTCGAAGTGCCTTTTCGATATAGTCAAAATAATAGCAGGTCACATTTATTCCAGAACAGGTCGCAATTTCAAGGTTCAGACTCCTAGAACAAGATATTCCCTCCTGTAAAAAGTGTGATTATCATAGCAGAGATCTTACTGCGTTGGTCATATAGCGAAAATTGGCTCCTTTCTCCTGTCAGTAGTATCAGCAGAAACGATAAATCGATGGCCACTTCCCTCGGGAGACTCTACCCGTGAGAACTCTACAGTATAACGAACTGATTTATATGAGCTGTTGCGAATATTTCCTGCCCAGAGGTTCCTGGGAAACCAGCGATGTTATATTTATATCTTACTGCAAAATAAATTCGAGTTTCACATTTCAGGCATCCTTGTGCTTTAATTAGGGGAGGCGCTCCGTTCCACGCCGTCCCTCCAGCTGCGCATCGCAGGCGGCAGGACGGACGGCGCCTGACCTGGACGGCGCCTGGCCTGGACGGCGCCTGATCTGTACGTCGCCTGACCTGGATGGCGCCTGACCTGGATGGCGCCTGACCTGGATACGAAGGTGTCGACGAAGGGGTCCATCATGGGGAGGTATCGCCACACCCTCCCGTTGCTCTGACGCGTCTGGATGTCTCCAACGATCCCGGGGAGGTTTTCCACGTGGCAGAAGTCTAGGTTGGGGAATTTGTCTTCCAGGGATTTCATCCATGACGCAACTTGTTCGTTCTCCCTCGAGTAGTTCGTGTATATCCTCACCACCCAACCTGCCGTCAGGAAGGCAGAGAAATCGGAAATTAAATCAATGTCAATTTTAATTATATGATGAAGTGCTACTATGTTAAAAGGGGAGCAATCGAAGGGTAAAATTAGAATCTATTTCCCGTTTTACTATTAACTTTTTAATTTGGTTCCTAATGATGGACCTGCAACATGTCAGTTGTACCTTAACAACAATAGTTACCAGGTGTTAATTCATTTTACATAATTTGCACTTCCTTTTCGGTACATTTGCCCTCTATTTTCAAAGCTGCAATTGAGTAAAGGTGCTGCCAATTGGGAAATTCGAATTATGCAAAATTTTTGCCATGCAGTATATGGTTGTAATTAGATGCTTCCAGAATTGAAATATCCATTTTTGCACCCCATTGCAGCATTCTTCCGCCTCCCATTACAGCATTCTTCCGCGTCCCATTACACCAAATTAATGACACCAGATGGGCGGCAGAAATCCGGACTGGGAATTGTGTTTACGGACATTCGGCTGGCATTCACAAGTTGGTTTGCCTTCCAGTCGGATCATTGCCAAAAATAATGGCAAAGAAATGATACGACAGAAATGACGCTGCTTGCTGCATGCAAAAACCTTTTCAAAATTGACATTGATAATGAGATATTCACCGTGTGCAAAAACAATCCGATATCGAAAAACTGCTTTTTTTTAAGTTTCCCTTTTCAAATAGTTTACTGATCACTTTTGGAAGTGTTTCTCCATCGTTCACAGTGGAAAGAGAATTAAACAGCACATTTAGATGTAGGCATTTTGGACAACTTTTTGTCATGCAGATAATGACGTACAGGACACCTCGAGAATGGGATGATCCCATATCTGGATTATAGTTTTTATCCCAATGTTGCCAATAAGTAGCAGAACATGGGGAATACGCGATTGCCTTTCATGTCTTTTCGATCATGAATAAATTTTTTTCAGACATTTTTTACGTTTGTGGAAACGTTGCACGAGTATTTTCTTTCCAACCAAGGTGGAGCGTCATAGTAGGAGCGAATTGAATAATCATGATCCTCATGGATAAATCACGAATTTCCAAGAACTTTTCGAGATCCTTAGGATGCCATGGAGCACCATCACGATAGCAACTTAAAAAAAGGAAAAAAAAATTCCGACCGTTTTCCGCTTGGGGTATCCCTAGGGGTATACCAGGGGGTATACCTGGGTACCATTTATCGACG
Organism: Darwinula stevensoni; assembly: GCA_905338385.1. Taxonomy (NCBI): domain Eukaryota; kingdom Metazoa; phylum Arthropoda; class Ostracoda; order Podocopida; family Darwinulidae; genus Darwinula; species Darwinula stevensoni. Next base: position 18,281 of record CAJPEV010002288.1, on the reverse strand, counting down.
GCTTCCGGGATTTCGGACACGAGCGTCTCGTAGGGACCCGCCGCTCGGAAATTCCTATAGACCCCGAAGAGGCTGTAGGAGAGGACCCTCTGGTGCGGGCCGCGCGAGATGCTCCGCCGGCCGCAGTAGATCTCAGGGTCGGTCCGCGCGTCCGTGATGTTGGCGAGCGAGCGGAGCCGCACGGAGCCCGGATGGGTGGGAGGATCCCAGTAGATGTTGAGATAGGCACTGAGGGCGAAGATTGTGCACGAGCCGGCAAGGAAATATCGGAGAGGATGCCCCATGAGAAAATATCGCAACGAGACGAAATCCGTCAGAAATCCTGTGGAAAAAATTCCGAAGGAACAAAGTAAATAATATAATAAAACTAGCGAGTGTTATTATATTAAACAAAATCGTTATGGTCGCGCCTTCGGCGCCCGATTACCTTGAATATTGATAAATTCGTTAATTTTTTTTTCGAAATGGGAAACACGTATTTAAAGTACGTCCCCATTGAAATACGTNCGTATTTAAAGTACGTCCCCATTGAAATACGTGACATATGGGGTCGAAAGACTTCATTGTTATCAAACTATTTACTTCTATGATTCTATGTGTGCCTAACTTTAAAACTTTTCTGATGTACCTTTTAGTAAGGGTGGAGAATACATTTTGAAATACTTCCCTCCCATAATCTACACTAAGGAGACATATTTCAAAAGTAGGATTTTTCCTGTACTCGACCTTTAAATAGGTACTTCTGAGGGAAGTTTAAATTTTCTGTCTCTGATTCGTTGGATCCAAAAAAGAATTTTTCTTCTGAAATGGAGACTCAGGGAACTCCATGCCACCCAGTATCAGCCTTATACGTTTCATCCGTTTCCCTTTTTTGAATTAGCGTCAGTCACAATCGTCTATTATTAAAGTATAAAGTATATAAAAGTATTATTTTTTTCTTTGCGCAGCTATCCATCAGGTACTTATTTGCCACGTTTTTTAACTTTCATGCGCCCTCTGTTCTGCAGGATCAGAAAATTCGTGAAATACGCCTTTTGCAATATATGTGCCCTGAGCATTTTTTTTTTGTACCGAAATCCATCCTCCGTGAACTATATGCCCACAACGTTTCAATATTATTATGTTTGAAAAAGCCGACCCACCCTACCGCTATGCCCGGAGGGGATGCAACATGAAAACTGAATGCTCCCTCAGATCAGTAATATCATGTCACATATACGTGTGTTTCACCTTGCCATTTTTGTCCAATTCGCCACGAGAATTTTTTTTTCAAAACATCGCACCTCGAAAAAATTCCCCAGGGGATGTATCGAGACTTAACATTTTTATTTAACTCCTTGTTTCAGGTGTCACATTCATGCAAAGTTTCAGCTTTCCATGTTCATCAGTTTAACTGATGCAAAAAAATTATTTGATAACATCTCCCTTGGAAATGCGTGCCCCCAGGGCATTTACTTCTAACGTCTGAAGTTTATTGCAGCATCCCAATAGATAGTTGTGTACCAAGTTTCATCTTTCCACACTAGTTCAATACGCCAGGACAAAAAATATTGAAAACGTCGGCTCAGAAACATATGCCCCCAGGGCATGGATCTAAAATTTGGCATTTTTCCGGACTTATCGTCTCGGTACGTAATTCCCTGCCAGATTTCAGCTTTCCATATCACTCCATTTTACTCAGGCAAAAATAATGTTATGAAGGGGGAATGAGTAACGGGACATGAAAGGCAAAAGAAACCAAAAGAATGCAAAGGAGTCGCCGGGAATTGAACCGGAACCTCTTGATTGCCAGTCCGATATGCTACGACTACACCACCGAACACAGGATATCCCATTGACTCTCTGAATGTCATCCTCATCTAGCACAATATATTAATATATATATTTAAAAAGTTTCCCCCAAATGTTGTACCCCCAAGGCATGTACCTCCAAAGTCGGATTTTTTCTGAACTCTGCATCCCAAAAGGTATATATGTACCAAGTTTCACATTTCTAACCTTTCTAGAACATGGTTAGAATTAGCGTCAGTTAGTCACGATCGTCTATATATATTAGAAATATTTATTACTAAATTTATTTTCAGAGTGGCAGAAACGTATTATACGTTTATGCCTGTGTGCCGAGAGAAAACGAACCGATATTTCCATCGAAGTAATTACTCCGATTGCTTCGCGTTTGCCTAACTCAGGGATATTGGCTTAAAAAAATGGACCGCTTGAAAAAAAGGACAGCAGTACTCTCAGTACTGCTGAAATCAGTACTGGGAGAAGTACATGCCTCTCAAGTTTCATTCTCATTCGTTTGCTCCTTGTTCTCGTTCGAGCATATCGCAGAAAACAAATTGTGATGTTATGGGCACTCTTTCTATATCGTAATATAGAAATCGACGGTAAGTTAAACTAATTCCCCTTCGAGCGAATTACTCGGGATGGGCAAGGTAAGTTCAAGAAATTCACTGCAGTGGTAAAAAAAAAAAATTAAAATTCTTCGATGCATAAATTTCACTCACTCCGATCCGAATGACTCCCGCAAAATATTCAAAGGAAACGTTTGTTCAAGAATCACTTTTGTTCATTGCAGGCCGCTGAAACTTCGCATTTCATCACTAACCAAAAAATAAAAAAATTATAAATAATAATAATAATAAATAACCGGTTCCAGAAAATTCACCTGGTACCACCAGCGAGGAAGGGGCGAAATGACGAACTGGTCCATTGTCAGGCGACCGGCCGAAACACGGAGCGGACCCTGTCTTTATCTTGGGCCGATCTCTTGATCGGAATCGACTTGGCTGGGTCAGGCCGGACGGGAGTTCGTGATGTCCCCGCCCCTCCCCGCCCCGCCCTTGCTCGGGATCGACCTGGCGTGTGAAGCGCCCGGGTATCCGCAGTTTCTCGCGTCCGATCTTGTAAGATCTTTAGATTGTAATAATTAATAACAATAAACAAAAAAGCATATTTAATTTTGTTTGCTTTCCTCGGGTACCTCAAGTACCTCGGGTACCTCAAGTACCTCGGGTACCTCAAGTACCTCAGGCAAAAGCTTGGGATAGTTGTTTCACTCGTCAGATACAAGCAGATGACAACAGTCGATCGGATCGAGGGAGAAATCCATTCCAAATGGAAACCGAAGGCGGCCAAGGGTCGACCCTATGCAAATGGTAAACCTTAATTTAATTCATGATTTAAGTAAGGCATTTTTAAGACAGAGGTAAGACAATTCTTTTGGAGATGGCATTTTAGCATTTGTGGAATTGCCTCAACAAAAATCGCGCTGAAAACGTGAATTGAAGCGGGAATTCCTTTTTTCCCCGCGATTCCAATCTCGGCTTTCCCCCTATGAATAACTCATGAATCCGCCGGCGCCTCTGTCCCATCCGTTCATCGATACGAGGATTATGCGAGTGAGTCGACTCGGCGCAGTTTTGCTTAAGCACGCCAGGGAACCGCATGGTCAGGGTTATGGGGTATTATTAATGAAGCCACGGGATATGGCGATTCCCTAGGCGACGCCCACTATCCATCCGTAATAAATCGGACTTAAAGCAGATCTATTCTGCCTGGTAATCAGTCTGATAATCTGGTCAAGATCATCTGGCTACCACGGTAGTGAACTTGGATCGCAACAGTACATCGCCGAATGGGTCGGGGCAGTCGAGGTTTCGCGATCACGAAAAAAGTGGAGGTCGAGGGCGAGGAAAGCAGGAACCACGCGTCCATCCCCTGAATGTACGCGTGGCTCACATCCCATCATCTACGTGGCTCACATCCATTCACCTCGTTCGAGTTATCTCAGTCCGCACTGCGCTGTTGATGCGAGGCGCTGGATGCAGTGAAGGTCCCGCATCCGCCACGAGTCGACGTCGGAAAGCATCGTCGCAGTTTCACGGGTCTCGACGTCCTCTTCAATTCCTGCGCGCACGCCATTTCATTGATGAATTGCTCGGCGGAGGCTGCTGCAATCAGCGTGATCTCGATCGCTCCGATTTCAGTCAGTCACCATCGTCGTATTAGATTCGTCGTCCCCGTTGCCATGGACGAGCGCGGGGCAACCACGCGGGGCAACCATCGATTCCTCCCGCCTCGCACGGGGCAGAGGGAGGCCCATGTGGACCTTCATCGCTTCTCGGGGCGACTGGGCCTCGAACACACTCGAGAATCGAGGTGAGATAACTCTCCTTCCTTTTTTTAAAATGAGTTTCGAGTCATAAATTCACGTCTGAGGAGGGGATAGGACTTGGAATTGCTTGAAATTGGAGTCGCTTGGAATTGCAAGAGTTTCAAGTTCGTGTCCATTCTCATAAGTGATGGTAAAATCAAGTTCTCCCAGGAACAATATCTATAATTATAACACTCACTCGCGAGTTCTAAGCGTTACCGACGCTAAATTTAACCACGTTCAAGAGATGTTTTATAAATCTGACAACTCGGTACACATGTACCAAGTACAGGTACCTGTATGTGATGCAGATTTAATTTTAAAAAATCCAACCTCGGAGGTAAATATAGGTAAATATAGGTAAATACCCCGGGCACTCCCCTATTGCGAGGAAACGCTTTCGGAGATATATTTGCTTCCGACTGAGAGACATACAAAGCCGGAACTTCGTTTGGGCGTGTCTACTGAGACAATTTGGGAAAAAATATCAAGTTTCAGATGCGTGATTTGGATGAATATTTGTGTGGGTAAATTTTGTGGGTAACATTTTCAAAACGTCAGAGCACTGCTTTCGGCTGCATCAGCTTTTCCGAATAAATATTTTTTACCAGGAAAAAGAGCAAACGGAAAAAGTTGAAACTTGGTATACATGTTGTTTTCCGGCTATTTCAGAAAAAAAGTTTCAGGTAAATCCCCTGAGGGCACTTTTTTTTTTAAAGGTTTCCGTTTTCTGGAATCCAATGAAAGAGAGAATTTGTGTTGACTTTTTGAAACTAAGTTGAATATTTGGAGCAGAATCACCTGTTCTATTGCAGAGTGCAAGATCCGACTTTTTTTTCATCAGTCACCCCTCCGGGTAGATGACGATGAGATCTGAAGTTAGGCGCATCTTAAGAAATGGGAGTGATCATTTTAAAGAAAACATTTATTCGTTACCTCTCGTCACGCATTATGACTTTTACAAACGTTTAATGTGTTTTTACAACTTTGCTAAGTTAGTGCATGAATTAATTTCCTGGGTGATACAGCGCCGAAGTCGCGACCATAGCGAGTTTGTTTGCCCTTCAAGGAAACAAACTTGCTAGTAAATAAATATATTTACCAGGAGAAATCTAAGATAGGGAAATTTCAGGATGTGGTTTAGAAAAAATTCAAAGCCGAAATGATTTCCCCACACTTAAAAAAAAAATTAAAATCATATGTCGCATACCACTGGTTCCAAAGTACTCCAGAAAATATGTATATGAACACATTCAGCCAAATTTGACGAGTCTGGTTCATATAGCAATTTAAATCACCTCGCTTTTCCTGAATGGGGATGTCTGCTTCCAACAGACACCACAGTAGACATCACAGTTCCCCAGAGAAGAATGTCACGGGAGGAGGTCATAGGTCAAAGCTAAGTCAAAGATCATAGGTCAAAGCTGAGTCAAAGGTCATAGGTTCGCATGACAGCTACAAGGGATTATTTTTGCGTGCAAACTTCCTGCATCTCCGGTTACCCCACGGTATGTCGGCGGGAAAGAGACCGTCGCCGGACTCGATCCCACGGCTTCCCGGTGAAAATCGGAAGCCCGAACCATTCGCCTACTGAACCCGATCTCAAATATATGAAAAGGGAACGAGAAAAATTAATGGCAAGGTTAGGAGATTGCATCGGCATAGAATATTCATTTGAGATATTCTTATTTTTACAGAGACCTGAGTTCGTGACCCGGTGAAAAATTTGAGAATGCACGACATGGCGAGACAGGCTGAAGAATCGCAGAATCGGAGAAATCCCTCAAGTCGCTCCGATTGGTTTGCGAGAACCTGGTCGGATCGAATTTTCCAGGGTCATGTCTCATCTGTCTCCAGTCGGTCTTGAGGGAATTGAGTGCGTATGCTCATCGTAGGCCATCATCGTGGTTCATCGGCCCGTTCCAGAGAGTTTCATCAACACGACGAAGAAAGCGAACCGAGACGAATGCAACGTGAATTGCGTGAATTGAATATCAGGGATGAGAATGAAGTATTTTTTCCACACAATCGCAGTCCTGAGGACCGTGAATCGTCTAAGAAGTTGAAAAAACTTATCTGACCCTGAAGACACCCTCCGCAGCATCGCACATTCCAAAAGGAAGAAACGAATGGAGTCGAACGAAGGGAAATACCGGGATGTTCCGGAACTCCTGGAGGCTCTGGAGAGAGCGCATGGCCTCAGCATGGATGGCTTGTGCGGCCTCTTCGACGTCGAGTTGCGGGCGCGCGTGAGGATCCGGAACGCCGTGTCGATTCTCTCCGTGGCGGAGCGGTTGGACCGGGACGATCTCAGGGAGTTTGTCCTGGGATTCGTCTCTGAAAACTTTCAACGTGTTGCAGGGACACAGAGCTTCATGCGGTTGTCTCGTCGAGCGATGATGGATCTCCTACGTCGAGATCTGCACGTTTTCCACGAGACTTCCCTTTTTCAGAGCGTATGTAGATGGGTCCAACAGAGTCCAGAGTCGAGCGAAGACGACGTCTTCACTCTTTTCAGCTTCATGCAAACTGATATCAACAGACGAACGATGCTCATTGGACATTACGAAACTAATAGGGGTTCACGAAATGCTGATGAAACCGAGTCCCTCGCACCGTTAGCTCCTTAAGTAAACTAAACCTAACATGATGGTACATGTTAGCTCAGAACTAACAGCAGTTTTTAAAGTGTACTGTACTTTTGTGTTTCCAAGTAAAATGAGACGGGAAAGCTCGGCGTCTCGTAACCAGTGATTCCCGTCCTTTAGCATTTCATGAGATACTCACTGACGTTGTTCAAGCGTGGTCACGTACGTTGGCCTGAACTTAGGCAAACTAAACCTATGCTCAAAAAGAGATTTTTTATTTAGCCGACATTCTACAGCAGCTTTAACCATCGGTTATGGCCTGTTGGCCGAGGAAAATATTCGCCATTGGCTGCGGTACCTCTAATATTTCGTTCGTTCAGCATTCGCCATTCGCTTCGATTCACAGTCACGCGGCGAGTTCATCGTCACTTCAACGCCAGAAATCCGTAGCATGGATGCATAATTTCTCAAGAACTCCTCCAGCTTCTAAGGCGAATTCCATGTTTCCCCCTCGTGCGATGACGTTATTCCACGAGAGGGGAAATATACCATTCGGCGGCGCCGTTGCCATGGACGTGTGCGGGATCAACCAGGCTCTCATCGATTCGGGGCCGGCCCGTCTCAGACGGGGCAGGAGCAGTCTTATGTGCACATCATCGTTTCTCGGGGTGACTGGGCGTCGAACACACTCGAGAACCGAGGTGAGACGACTCTAATGACGCCATCCACGACGTGGCGAGACGAGCTGAAGAATCGGTGAATCAGCAACAAAAAAAAGACAAGAGTCGCACCGAGTGGCCTGTTGATGACTGATCTGATCGAAGTCTCGAGGCTCAAATCCCAAGAATCTCCACTCGGTACAGCGTGAATTCAGTGCGTTTGCTCGTTGTGGTCGTTTCATCGGCCCGTTCGAGTGAGTTCCTTCGCTACGTTTCACAGTTGAAGAATGCGAACCGAGATGAATGCAATGCAAATTGCGTGATGTGTAATTGCTATAAAGGGGAATGACGAATTATCTCCACACTGTCGTCACCTCCAATAAGAAAAATGGTTTTGGAAGTTGAAAGATTTTCTCTGACCCCTGAAGACATCCTCCGCAGCATCCCCATATTCCAAAAGGAAGAAACGAATGGAGTCGAACGAAGGGAAATATCGGGATGTTCCGGAACTCCAGGAGGCTCTGGAGAGAGCGCATGGCCTCAACATGGATGGCTTGTGCGGCCTCTTCGACGTCGAGTTGCGGGCGCGCGTGAGGATCCGGAACGCCGTGTCGATTCTCTCCGTGGGCGAGCGGCTGGACTGGGACGATCTCAAGGAGTTTGCCTTGGGGTTCGTGTCTGAAAACTTTCAGCGTGTCGCCAGCTCGGGAGGCTCAAACGGCACGCAAGCTCTGGATTCGATTCCCACTTCGCGTCCAATCGATCGGAAATCGCCGGAGCGATGAGCCGGCCTCGACAGGCCCTCGGCCCCGTTCTCCTCGCAGGGCTCCCTGACGGCCATCGGCTGCGTCAACGGCCGCACCATGGAGGCCTGGGACACCATCGCCACACCCTGCTAGCGGGAGGCCCTCGTTTCCGTCCGTGCGGGCCGAACCGCCCGAGATCTGGGTCGAGGGCTTCTCGAGTCCATCTGCGTCATACACGGGAACATTTGAAGAAATAAAATGTCAAGGATTCGGTCTGATTTTTTGTCGAGCATGGTGATGCCAGCTTCTTGTCTCAAGTTGCGATTCTTAGAAATGTTTGCTCAAAAAATGGCTTTACATGAATGTTTAATTCCTTTATACATAGTACTTGCCCGGAAAATGAAAAATATTGATTCTTTGTAGTAGGATAGTGAGAGTTTCATGAACGATGGTACGATCCCGCAATTACGGCCACAAAATAGATGTCGCTATCTATCCTCCACCTAGCTGGCGCACGTCAACGACTCCTTCATGTCCGAGCAGCAGACTCGACGAGACGCGCGTGTTGCGTTGACGGATCCCTCTGTGTCGAATCCCGGAACGAGTCGATTCTCGATTCCGCTGCCACAAAGCACGCCTCAAGGAAGTGTTGTTGATGCCACGCCACCAGATGTCTCCGTCATATCTCGACCTTCCCCTACCCCTCGGAGTATCGCCTCTAGTTACACTTTGTTCTCCACGCCAGAACGTTCCAAGTGTATAACGCATAGGGAGGAAGAAAAATCACGAAAAATCACAAATCGTTTCCTGTCGATTTCAAGGGAACCGTAAACTTCCATCCGTGGATTAGGTATAGGCTATTTCGCCGTGTCTCAGCAAAGGAAAATGTTTATAGGCCTCGCTCATATAACGAAAACGAATATGCGAATCCAGTGAGTGCTTGACACTGGTCCATTTTTCTCTTATTTTGGTGAGGTAAACGCTTTTCTCTAGAGAGAGTAAAAGACTCTGAAAATCCTTGCAATAAATTTTTATTTATTCTGGGAAGAGTTCCACAGTGAGCATCCCCGGTTATGCGGCGCAGGAGACGGTGCAACGGAATCCTTGGGCCGTGAAGAGCCAGTCCGTCCTGAATTTGATGAGAAGCGTTCCGTTCGCCGGGACCGCGTAATTCAGGTCCGTCTTCCCGCAGGTATTGCTGAAGAATAGAAAATAACATCGGAGCAACTCTGAGAACGCTTTAGAGATAGGAAAATTCCTCGCCACTCACCCCTTCCACGCCCGGTTGACATAGACTTCGAGCACATCGCCCATGCAGAGAAATGTCACGATTCTTATTTCGGGGCACGACAGCGTCATATTCTTCGGACACTGCAATTCCAGGAAACGCCAATTCCATGGATTTTTTTTTCCATTTCGCTCAAAAACGGACGGGCAAGACCTCCGACGGAGGTTTTGGATCCTCACCGAGAAGTTCCACTGGTTGCAGTAGTTGTTGGGATAGTTGCTCGGATAGTTCGGGGACTGGATGGTCGCGGACGAATTGGCCGTCAGGGAGCGGCTGGTGCTCCCGCAAGTTGGGGTTATGAGGAGTGGGAAGAAAAACCCTGGACAAGAGCATTAAGTAAGATGTGATATTCACAGGCTTCATTGCCCGCACAACTTGAGTATACTCGGAATGTTTCGTGACTCACTTTTTGAGGGTGGATTCCCCCATGCTGCCTGAGAAAAGGGGAAGACCATAGACGGCGTTTAAAAATTTTCAACGTGGGCTCTGGTCTTGTGAATTCACTGTTAGTTTTCCGGCTGACGCGAGGAAAAGTTTTCTTCTTTATATTTCGTGTTACTGATGTCTATTCGTACAGGTCGATGTCAGAGATTCAAGCATTTACTTCAGTGGAGTCATTTGTAATGAACTTCGTTTTCGGTGACACCATTTCTACCGGCGTTATGTTACTTGATTGGTGCATAAGAATCGCAACTGTTTATTTTATGCATTCATTTTCGATGATGCCTGTCAAACAGCCCGGTATAAGAAAAATATGTAACTTCAGACTAAATGATACAGCATAGTGCTCTGAAGTTGTATTGTTGTTTCCGTGCGATGATCTTCAAGTCTTCGGACCTAACCAGCCTAACACTAGTTCGAACTTTTCAGTGTTTATAGGCAAACCCTTACTAACATCCGGGAGAAGATAAATGCCGTTTGGAAAAAAATCCACATAACCGATTCTCAGGAATACTCAATAAAAGTTCTTTAAAAAAATACTTCAAATGAAGATTCATCTAAGGGTATGCATTAGAAAACAGGGACAGAGACATGAGCGAAAATATTGGACTGACCCCAGCAGCAACGAGCAGGAGAGAGACGATAGCTAGGAGATGCATGCTGGCCGTGAAGCTTCCATACTGGATGTCGAGTCGGCGATTCGCCCCGGTTTTTATACCCAGTTCCTCAAGGTCTGCTTCTACGCATGTTATTTGAAGAGGAGGCGATGAAGAGGGAAGACATGAAAGCGAGGTGAATGAACTCTGGGGCTTTTGCATCCACCGAACGACGTAGTTGCAGGGAATGCACCTGTCCGTCTCCCATCTCTGATGGATGCACTAGAATTGCAATAGGATTTTCGATGTTTTCGATTCTACATCGCACGCTTTCGAGCGAACGGAAATTATTCTATTTCCATTCTTGCTTTAAGGTATTTCTTTTTTTTCTATGATGCCTTGTTAATATGTTAAGTGCCAAGTGTTGTAAGATTTCATCCATGGATATGCTCGGAGTTGCTAAATGTTGAGAAATCTTCAACTACACCAAAGTATTTTAATTTTTTTTCAAATGAATAACTGTTGTCTGTGCATGATTTATGAATAGTATCTTCGGGAGTTCACTTAAATAATCATCCTCTTAATGACAGGTCTTTGACTTTCTTCGATGGTGCAAACGATTGCATCGTCGAGGAAAATTAAGGATTTGATGCAATCTCCATATTTTTTTATTTGTAAAGTGTTTATTAAGTAAATTTCTTAAAAGCTAACAAGTGGGGCAATTTCGTTGTGATTTCCCCTGTTCAGAGACAATTCCCCAAGGAGTCAGTTGGATGAATGGTCTTGAAAATGCAGTCCTCACTAAAGGAGTTGAAATGTTTTGTACGAACAAAACAAATCAAGATTTCCTGGTCAACAAAATTTTTTTTTCGAATGTTGAACTGCAATGAAAGTAAATTGCTAAGTTCTGACTTACTGCTAATAAAGCCAAAATAATTGAAATAGTCAACCCAAGGACTTCTCATACAATAGGCCTGCGGCTTTTTACGTTTTCTATGAAGTTAGCTCTCAGACTTGTCTCGTGAAACAGATGCGTTCCCAGAATTTTTTTAATTCCATCATTGAAATTGTTCACCCTAGGCGGGGGAAAAAATGTTCCTCTTTGGAGGAATGATCGCCATCTAGGTCACGCGATAGGTCCTTGTACACCTGCATAAGAGATCTGGCACGTCGAGAAGTTCGTCAACCCCTTGGAAACATATCGATGAATAAGCATCTAATATATATAGACGATCGTGACTGACTGACGCTAATTCTAACCATGTTCTAGAAATGTTACAAATCTGAAACTTGGTATACATGTACCTTTCGGGATGCAGAGTTCAGAAAAAGTCAGACTTTGGAGGTACATCCCCTTTGGGTACACATTTTTGTGGGAAACATTTTTCTCAAATATATATTGTGACAGATGAGGATGGTGTTCAGAGAATCATCTGAATGTCTGAATGTCAAACTGACTTACTAAGTCGCTATTTGCATGCTGAGTTCAGGAAAAATACTACTTTCATGATACATGCCATAGAGGCAAACCTTTCCGGGAAACATATTTTCAAATAGGTTTCTTCCCTTCAATCAAATGGTGGCACGTGGAAAGCTGAAACCTGGCAAGAACGTGTCTGCTGACGTACTGAGCTAAGGAAAAATGCCAAATTTACAAAATATTGGAATTATGGGGGGGTATTTCTTGGGGACGTTTTCTTTTTCAAAGAATTTGTAATATCTCAGCGAATCGGGCAGAAATAGAAAAGTAGCAGCTGGCGCACGCATAACGGACGTGATGTTGATTTAAGGAAAAATTCAAGTTTTGTTGTGCGTTGTCTATATGTCACGTATTTCAATGGGGACATACTTTAAATATGTGTTTCCCATTTCGCAAAAAATTAATTAATTAATAACTATGCAATGTAATGGAGCGCCGAAGGCGCGACCACAGCGTAAAATAGTATCGAGGAACTGATAGAAACACTACTTGCTTATATAAATGTAAAGCCAGCGACGACGCATGCCTAGTGTCTAAGTGACCTCATAACTTCGTGTTCGGACTCCGCCCTATCCGGAAAAATATTCGCTTACCATGGAGCGACCCTCATTTCTTTCTCTGTTTTCCTTCATCATGGGGATCCTTATGAAGATCAGGAGGGTGAGATTGAGACAATATGTATCTCTACTCTTCAAGGTTCTTCTTCTACTCTTAACACTTGCCTTCATCATGGATAACGTCCTCTTTCAACTGAACTTAAAGGACACCTCGTCCTCGCCTCGCCGTCATGGCATGGTAAAGGGTGAAACGACAGGTTCCCTCACTGACCTTCACTGGCCCAATATGCATTGACCCATGTCTCTTTCTTCGTTTGAGGACGTGCAGCTGGAGAAAGTCAGGAATCTGTTTCCCAAATTGAGAATTGACCAAAGTGAGGACTATGGAATTCTGGACTCTGTCGTATCAGGCTCAAAACTAGATGCAACTACCTCAGATGATATCACCTGGGTCACACAGTGCTCCGTTAATCATCTGAATCGCCTCGTCCTCTTCGCTCATGCTTGGCAGGTTCTCATAAGCTTTTTCTCTCAGTTTCCCACTCCCTCGAGTGTTAAAATGTTGTCATTGTGATACGTACAAGGCAAATATGGATTCAAAGAGAATGGTGGTGCAGACTAAGAGGATAATCGCGTATCCCCGACAAAAGAAATTGCTGAGAAGCCAGTTCAGTTTCTAATTCCAATAGGAAAATCACATTATTCAAAAAAATAGGCAACGTGCAATAGCCATGTGGTTTAGATTGGCAGGGGTTGTCCTAGGTATTTCACTAAGGGTACATAATCTGCAACCACGAGTGGGTTTTTTATATCCATAACGAAAATATGTTATCCAATAATGTGAAAACGAATTTTCAATGGCTTTCCCTTTATTAATCCCCCTCCCCCTTTTTTTTTCTCTACGGGGCTAAATAACGTTAGGCCAAGGGCTAAACAAAAGACTGCCTTTAGGCAAGTAGGATATTGAGTGGACCCTTNGTTATGTGGATTTTTTTCCAAACGGCATTTATCTTCTCCCGGATGTTAGTAAGGGTTTGCCTATAAACACTGAAAAGTTCGAACTAGTGTTAGGCTGGTTAGGTCCGAAGACTTGAAGATCATCGCACGGAAACAACAATACAACTTCAGAGCACTATGCTGTATCATTTAGTCTGAAGTTACATATTTTTCTTATACCGGGCTGTTTGACAGGCATCATCGAAAATGAATGCATAAAATAAACAGTTGCGATTCTTATGCACCAATCAAGTAACATAACGCCGGTAGAAATGGTGTCACCGAAAACGAAGTTCATTACAAATGACTCCACTGAAGTAAATGCTTGAATCTCTGACATCGTGACTGACTGACGCTAATTCTAACCATGTTCTAAAGCAGCGAGAAATCTGAAACTTAGTACAAGTGTTCCTTTTGGGATGCAGAGTTCATAAAAAATCTGAAATTGTAGACACATGCCCTGTGTGCACCCATTTTGGGGGGAGATATTTTTAATAAGATATATGTGCCCCAGTCAAACGGAGAGACATGGAAAGTTGAAACTTGGCATGATCGTACCTACTGAGATCCTGAGTTTAGAAAAAATGTCACGTTTTGGATACATGCCCTAGGGACATATCTTTAGGGGTGACGTTTTCAAGTATTTTTTTTCTCCACTGAATTGTACAGAGATGGAAATGTGAAACTTCGCAAAGCAATAACTGAGGTGATGATGTGTTCAGAAAAAAATTCAAGTTTTGTTGTGCATACCCCTTGGGGCACAGCGTTTAGCTGTATCGGCTTTTCCAAATATATACTTGTACCAGCAATAAGAGGGAACGGATGAGCTTGAAACTTGGTATGCATGTACTACTTTCAGAAAAATGTTAATATTTATGTGAAACCTTTGAGGGCATATTTTTTTGGCAAAAGATGGATTTTCCGGAAACTTTTCTGATTCAATCAAGGAAAGAACTAAAGAAAATTAAAACTTGGAGAAGAAGTTCATGTTCGATTCCTGAGCACGTGTCCTACTTTTCAAATACGACTCCTCAGAGCAGATTATGAAGAGATTCGAAGTTAGAAACACAAAAAGCAATGGTACTTTTAATACGTTTTTGCCCATTTTAAAAAAGATTATTAAATGAATCACTATCCTGGGAATAGTGCGCCAAAGGCGCGATAATTTTTCCTTCAGCCAGGGAAATCCTTAATGCCAAAGAAAAATTCTGGCCAAAAATTGAATCATAAGGATTGGCTGACGATCTGGTCTTCATGCAGGTTGGTGCCCTGCCTCTTTTCGGTAAAGAGGTTCGTGCCTGGCTGAACGAAAAATTTCCGGATCAATGGATGGCTTGTGGATCACAAACGATGCCCTGGCCGGCCTATTCTCCTGACTTAACGCCGTGCGACTTCTTCATGTGGGGTTTCCTCAAGTCGAAAGACTATGCGACCAAACCGAGGGACATTCCCAAACTGAAGGGACGTATTCCCGCCGAAGAAATGCGCCAGAAAACGCTGCTTGAAATCGGTGGGGGTCATGTTGAAGTTCATAGCTTGTAACCGGTGAACTTGTTTTGGCAGAAACTTTGTCACAATAAATGCTTAACAGACATCTAAATATTGTGAAAATTTTGTTTTGTTTCGTCAAGGAGGAAGAATTTCATACGCGAATAAAATCGTCCGCGATAAGTGGGACACCCTGTTTATCTAATATATATAGACGATCGTGACTGACTGACTGACTGACGCTAATTCTAACCATGTTCCAGAAGTGTTAGAAATCTGAAACTTGGTACACATGTACCTTTTGGGGTGCAGAGTTCAGAAAAAATTAGACTTTGGAGGTTCATGCCCTGGGGGTACAAATTTTGCGGGAAGAANTCCACAGTGAACATCCCCGGTTATGCGGCGCAGGAGACGGTGCACTGGAATCCTTTGGCCGTTAAGAGCCAATCCGTCCTGAATCTGGCGAAAAGCATTCCGTTCGCCGGGACCACGTAATTCAGGGCCGTGTTCCCGCACAAGCTACGGAGAAATGCAAAAGATCTCCTAGCAACTCTGAGAACACTTCCGAAATAG
This sequence comes from Darwinula stevensoni, assembly GCA_905338385.1. Taxonomy (NCBI): domain Eukaryota; kingdom Metazoa; phylum Arthropoda; class Ostracoda; order Podocopida; family Darwinulidae; genus Darwinula; species Darwinula stevensoni. The sequence goes on along the minus strand of CAJPEV010002288.1, from coordinate 2,710 downwards.
GCAAAATTCGCCGCAACTCACTACTTCCTTTCCCCGTTGCCGGAGACTTCGAGCACATCATCCAGACAGAAGAAAAGCGACAGGATCTGAATGTCCGGGCACGACAGCGTCATCTGATTCGGGCACTGCAATTCCAGAAAACGCCAATTCGATGGGTTTTTTTTCCATTTCGCTCAATTAAAGACGGGCAAGACCTCCGATTGAGGTTTCGGATCCTCACGGAGAAATTCCACTCGTAGCAGTAGTTGTTGGGATAGTTGCTCGGATAGTTCGGGGACTGGATGGTCGTGGACGAATTCGCCGTCAGAGCCTGGCTCGCGCTCCCGCATTGAGGGGCGAAGAAAAATCCTGGACAGAGACATTAACCGACGGGTTATTCACATGTTTCATTGCCCGCTCAACCTAAGGATATTCGGAATATTTCCTAACTCACTTTTTGATGGTGGACTCCCTTGTGCTACCTAAGAAAAGGGGAAGACCATAGTCAGCTTTTAAAAATGTTCAACTTAGTCTCTGTTCTTGTGAATTTATTGGTAGTTTTCGGCTGATGCGATAAAAAATATATCTTTTTATTGTATCGCTGGTGTAGGTTCGTGCAGTCCGATGAATGAGATTCCAGCAGTTACTTCTGCAGAGTCCTTTTTAATCAACTTCGTTTTCGTATACACTATTTCTCCTGCTTTTATGTTACTCAATTGTGTGTGTATAAATATTATGTATTTATTTTAACAATTGATTTTAGATGATAACTGTTATCCAGCCTTGTAGAAAAAAAGAATCTTTAGGCAGCATGATTGATCATCTTGCTCTGAAGTTGTATTGTTGCATCCATGCGATTTCTTTAAGTCTTCGGACCTAACTAGTCTAACGCTCGTTCGTACTTTTCAAGGTGTATAGGCGAACCCTTATTGTTGTTGTCCGCGAGAAGATGGATGCTGTTGGAAGAAGTACATATAACCGATTCTCGGTAAGATTCAATGGAATTCTTACAAAAAATACATCGCATAAATATTTGAAAATCGGGACAGAGACAAGAGCGAAAGGATTGGACTGACCCCAGCAGCAACGAGCAGGAGAGAGACGAGAGCGAGGCGATGCATGGCTGGCCGTGGAGGTTCGATAATGGATGTCGAGTGAAGGATTCGCCCCAGTTTTTATACCCAGTTCCTCAAGGTCTGCTACATGTGTTATTTGAAGCGGAGGCGATGAAAAGGGAAGACATGAAAGCGAGGTGAATAGGCGTTGGGGCTCTTGTATCCACCGAACGACGTAGTTGCAGGGAATGCACCTGTCGGTCCCCCACCTCCTATTGCGCTGGGATGTTCGAGCTTCGCAATTTTACACCGCACCCTTCCAAGCGGATGGAAATTAGGCCTATATTTTCACTCATGCTTTAAAGTAATTCCTGTATTTTCTAGGAAACCTATGTGATATGTAAACTGCTAGGTGCTCTAAAATTTCGTCCGTGAATATGTTTGGAGTTCCCGAATGCTGAGAAATCCTCAACAAAGACAAAGTATTTTTACTTTTTCTTTTTTAAAGAATAGCTGTTGTCGCTGCATGATTTATGAATAGCATTTCCAGGAGTTCATTTTCATAATCATCCTCGTAATGACAAGAATCTCTCCTCGTCTTTCATCGCAGATGCAATCTCCATCGGCTATTTTTAAGTGTTAAGTATTCATTTAGCATATGTGGAGTGAACTGCAGTGGATTGGAGAATCTTGAGGGCAAGAATAATATATAAAATAAATAGTTTTGTTTTTAGCGAGGAGAATGATGGGTTGGAATAACAATGGGTTTATAATGGGAACAATAAAGACGGAGGAAGAGAAATCGCACCGGGGAAGTTTCAAGAAAAGCTATCAGGTTTTCGTAGAAGTTTACAGAGATGTGGAATGCAAGGAAGGAACGATGGAAGAATGTCTCTGGCTTTAGGTCACGTATTTCGTTGTACCTAGCGATTATTAGGCATATTGCTAAATTTGAAGAAAAAAATTCAAATCGTGGATGCCGGAAAAACTTTTCAACTTTGAAGTTATTTCCAAAAATTGCTCATCTCTCTATAGAGAAAGTGGAATCACGTATTGTGGTCTCAAAAAGAAATTGGCGACAAAGTCTCATATTTTACAAATAGTGCGTCTATTTCCCATCAGAACGTCGCAGAAGGAGATCGCAAACGGCATAGTAGGCGTACTCTCGCCGCAAGTGTCGCGACGGTCTTTTAATGCGAGGCGGTTCGGATCGAGAGGCAAGGTCGGCGCGAGGGGAGCTTGGGGACGCTGAGTGCAGCATGGACGCTGAGGTAATGAGTGTGAGCTCATTTGCTTAAGTCATGGCTTAAGTCATAAGCAGTTCGTATACAGCGTCTTGCATCCTGCTCGATGCGAGAATGAAAATAGGTAAGGATGTATTCGCATACGTATTTACATATTGACAAGTATTACATCTTCACGTATGTAATACTTTTCGTCGAGAATGATTCTCGTTAGGATTTAAAAATGTTTCAAAGTTTCAAAATGAAATGCGAGCTATGAGACCAAGATGAGAGAAATGTTATCTCATCCCGATTCAGATGTTGCGGATTTTTCGCTTTCGGATCGGTCAATTCAGAGCGAAATCTTTTCGAGAGCTCCTCCACACGCGTTGGTGAATCATGTCCATTCTTCGATACGAAGTTCAAATGCTCTAAGAAACCATGAACGAAAAT
>CAJPEV010002287.1:27301-47089 GCA_905338385.1 Darwinula stevensoni | reverse complement strand
CAGACGGACAAAAAATCGATCATAAGCGACCTCTTTCTTCTTAGGATGCTCAAGATGTACAGATCGAAATTGTGACCCATAATTCCTGCTTTTCCCGAAATAAATAAATACCTCGTTTGTCGTGCCTCATTCCTATATATTCCTGATGCTACATAATTAGAAAGCCATATTTATTTATTGTATTAAGAGAAGCCGGGGAGCACGTATTTATTTAAAAAAAAATAAATATGTGTTCCACGCTTTCTTTTCTCGCATCTTTCTCGTCGACCGTATCCAGTCGGATTGTGTCGTCCGGTGAACGAGAGGGATGGACTTCCCCTAACGGGGTCGATGAGCGACCGGCCTGAAATAGAGTTGGCGGAAGGGAAGATGTCGGCTGGGCCGTGTCGGTTTTTGCGTTCTCGGGAAGAGTTTCGTTTATGCGAGTCGAAAAAGGGTCATACGAACTTGATTCCACCGAAAAGCGAGTTTATTTGCCGGAGAGTTTTCCCGCCGCTCATAAGCCGATTCCCGCGAGAGACCGTCTGCCAGACTCCATCCGACTCGCAGGAAATCCGGAAGACCCGACTTCGCTTCCGACTTCGCTTCGGACTTCGTCGGCTCGAGGAGGAAAGGCGGAGGTGGGCTCTTCGTTTTCTCTCGTCTGTGCTCGTGCAGTGATGAGGATGGTGGATGCTCGTGTCGGCTACGTGAAGTACAGAGGTGCGTCGCGAGTGGCCGCGATCTAGTTAATGATTTGAAGTACTGGCTGCAGGTTTTGTCTGTCCGTGACGAGGCGGTGTCTTTGGCGCGTGGGAAAAGAGAATGGTTTGGGTGGAGACTTTTTGCGGATCCCTTTCTACCAGGAAGGGGACCGTCGTCGTCGCAACCCTTTCCCTCGTAAGTCCGATCGATCGACTCTTGGAGGTGTCGAATTGAACTCGAGACGCAGTTGAATTTTTCTCCAGGTGGTCGCGATCCCCGCGATGATCGCCCTCGGTCTCGAGGTCGACCGGACCGCGAAGTGGCACGTCGAGGCCGAGGAGGCGTGCGAGCACTGGTTCGTCCCACGGTGCGTGAGTCCGGGGTTGTCGCCGGTCGAATCGCGAGCGGATTCCGCGTTCCGCGTCCGACCTTCCGACCTGCTCGTCGCCAGACGCCATGAGCCGGTCGAAAGGTCGCATGCGAATCTTCGGAATTCGCTCGCGATCTCACCGCGGGAAACTGATCGATGATTACATTTCAGATTTTCCCGCATTCGACAGACGTTTTTTCCTTCTCCCTTTAGGACTTACACCGTGATCGCCATCGCAGGCCTGGTGCTCACGGGCTGGCATACCCTCAACTCCTTCTTTCTCATTTTTGCAGCCGAAAAAGTGAGTTCCTAGAAAATCGACGATTTCGTGATTCCGTTTTGATGAGGTCATTACCCGTGACCTGGATTCCCCAGAAGATTCAGGCCCTCCAACTGCCCTGGCTGACGTCGCACCCTCTCGCGACGGCGGCCTTTTTATCGGCCGGCATGGGACTCACCGTCTCCCACAGCCGCTGCGAATCCTTCCCGAACGTGTTCCACTTCGACGTCTGCCGCTCCAAGCTCCTCGCAATGTCCGTCGCATTCTGTGAGTACGGGAGGGGGGGGGCGGGGCGGGGGCGACTTTGCCATTCCAAGTTCTAAGCGATCGAATTTTATGCTGCTGGGAGTGAAATTACCTCCTCGGAATTTAGAAGACAGCGGATTTAGCGAATAAATTTACCAGTTGGGTCCGAGGAATGAAACCGTTACCGCTCCATTACCGCTCCATTACCGTTCCATTACCGCTCCATTACCGTTCCATTACCGCTCCATTACCGCTCCATTACCGCTCCATTACCGCTCCATTACTCGGAATGCATTCGTCCTTGCATTTTGTCCGATCCGTGGGCGAATTCCGGATGTAAGTGGGCTGTCTCCGTGGCGTCACTTTCCAACTAGGTCTTTCCGACTGTTCCATCTTTGGCTTGTAGTGGTTTTTTTTTCGGGGATGAATGTTTGCGGCCTTTTGATATAATTAATCGCGGTCTTTCAGTTTAAAGCTGCAGGAAAGAAAATTAATTGCTTCCTGGTGTACTCTATCAAACACGTTACTTACTTCGTATTCCAAATCTATTATATTATTAGCTCAAGGGATAAAAAATAATAATAATAAATTGGTTGGAACTGTAAAAAAAAAAATCCTTTCCTTGCTATGCCGCTATTTTTCATGATCCTGAGGCAAATTTCTAACATCATTATCATACCATGTCCGGGAAGTGAAAATCATTCCGCACTCCATGTGACGTGTTCAGGCGACCTTCGCTTTAAAAGAGTGCAATGGATGAGTAACGTCACGAAAATAGTCATTTAATTTTCCATTACGTGCTTCTTTGAGAAATTATTTAATTGCTTATTTATTACGTCGGTTCAATGGTGATTCAGTTACATTTTTAAATCTAAATTAAATAACTTTTTTATTGTTAGTCTCAATCCTCAAAATTCATCTGAAGGTGAAGCAAGGATGGCATAGACAATGTTCGCGATGAACAGTTATTAATAATAATAATTAAAAGTTAATATTTAAATTTTCATGGTGAGAGTCGCTACGAGCGTTTTCCTTCCGCGACCCGCAGGGACTTCCACGTACCTGTGGGTGGTGGTGGTCGGGAATTATCAGGGCCTGGGGAGGACGGAGAGGGAGGATCCAGAGCGGATGCTCTGCGAGTGCGGGTGGTGGAGGCTCCCCGGCGGGGAGACAAGGGCGAGGAGGATGCGGGGGACCGGGAGCGAGCATTGGAAGGTCCTGCTTTGAGGGGAGACCATTGGGAGGTCCTGCTTTTGGAGGGAGACCATTGGGAGGTCCTGCTTTTGGGGGGCTTCCGAGGCCGTCGGATCGCCTGGGGAGTCTGGGGAGATGACGAAAATTGAAGCCGTGGCATGTTTGGTTTATTAAACATTTTTGAAGGAAATAAAATCCTCTTAATGGTTTTTATATTTTTCTGGGAGAAAATAATATATCTGTGGGAAATCTCTGAGGAAACTCGGTTGCCTTCCGTGAGGCGACTGGGAATCAATCGTTGCGAGACAAAAATGTCGTGACTTTCCCTCGAAGGTATTTACTCTGGCTTTCCCGTCGACGCCGCCATCATCATCCGTCCCAAGTTGAGAATATTTTTTTTTTTACTTGGGAAATTGCTGAAGTTCTCCGGTAATTTGCTTTTTGAACTTGGTTTTGCCAGCAATGTCGATTTCCCTTTCCGGTTTTGAAACAAAAGTGACATGGAATACTTTATAATAGTAATAAAAACTATGAAGGATATTTTCTTTTATTGTTTTTCAAGACAGATTTTTTTCCGCAACTTTTCTGGAGCTTCGTCTTTATTTTGGCTAGTGGAAGAAAATTTCCAGGATCGGTAAGAAAATAGAATCATTCCCGGAAACGATGAGTCGGCTTGCATCGTGATTTCATCTTCGTGGCGAGGCAGCTCCTCTCCATTAACCTGTTAAGGAATGCGACTGTAGACTGGAAGGTAATGTCAGCGGAATCGAGCCGGGCAAGCCCTGCAGTCCAGTCGTGGGCCTCCTTCCAGTCGAGGAGACTCTCATTTCGTCACCTCATCGAGGTCCTCGAGCCATCACGGACCTCACTTCTCGGCAAGATTCGATAAACACAGTGGCCACGAAACGATGACGGGAAGACGAAGGCTTCCGCGCGGTCGGATCCACCCGCCGCGACGGCCGGGAGAGAACTGACGGCTCTGGTTGGGGGGACACGGCGCCGCGTCCATGGCCTGGGTCGTCCGCGCATGCGCGTTGTGGCCCACATCCTTTAGGGCTCGCAAGGGCCTTCCACGCCTGAGGAAGATTCAAACACATCATTCGCAATATATGCAAACTCATGTGCAAATTCGTCCCAAGACGAACTCGGCCCGTGTCTCATCCACACGGTCCCGTCTGGAGAGGCGCTGGATTGCATGGAAAGATGTACTCATTTTTTCCGTCAAATGCGAGGAATTTAGGTGATGGGACTCGGGAGCCGGCGAGCATTTCTTTCCATTCCCATCTCACGATATACATTTTGGTATTCATTTCCGGATGCGGCACAAAATGGCCGTAAAAATTCCTTACCCAAGCGCTATGGAAACCAGCGAACACAAAACATACTTCTCAGTATGGACCCTTACGAAATTGTCTTATAGGATTCCTATATATTCCTTTAGGAATATATAGGAATCCTGTAGGAACCTAAAGGAATCCTATAGGATCCTATTTATAGACTTTCCTATATATCCTATTTCCTATATTTTCCTATTCCTATTCCTATATTTCCTATAGACTTTCCTATATATATATCCACCAAAAAGACCTAAGGTATTTAGATAGCGAAGTTGGCCGGATAAAGTAGTTGCGAGTCTCGGAACAAGTGTGGATTCTTAAGGCCACCGGGCCAACCCCCCCCCCCTCCCTAACCCCCCCTTCCAGGGCCAGGGGGCAACAGCCCCCTTTGCCCCCCTCCCTTAATCCGGCCCTGCATGCGATGCACCATTTCCCCATTTACAAAATTAAATTAGTTATCGTTCATTTAGGCTTGAGAGAGCTCGCTCCGGTACCGTCCCCCAGTGTTGCCGGATATCGGGCCTGTGTCACGTCAGATTCATGACAGCTTCGGCCTTCATTTCGGGGTCTGGATCTCCTGCTTCACGAGAGGGAAGTGTGTGAGACTTATTTTCGCCGATTTCACGATGCGAGCCGAGAAAGAAGCGGTACTTATCAGCGGCCAACCGACGCGTTCAACGCGGAGACCATTCATCCTCTGGCATCCCTGCTCGCACAGGATGGCGCCACGCATCAACGCTTCCCCGTGCGTTTCGTGCATTCCGCGGAAGTCTTTTTTCTTCGGTTCGGGGAACTCTCCAGATAGGCCTAGCGTTCCGAATTACGCTGAAATGTTTTTCGCGAGACTCGAGGCCTCGAATCGATCTAACGTTACGCGTCCTCCGAAATGGTTCGTGAGAGTCTGAATCGGCCTGCGATCGGCCTAACGTTACGCGTCCGACGAGATGTCTCGAAGACCATGGATTCATCATTATCGGTCTAATTGCCCACGTGAGTCGAGGATTCTGTTATTTTTTGCGAAAAATGGTAGGCCTAGGCCCGACCTGAAGACAGTCGGTCGATTAGGCCGAACGTTCGTGGGTTTCTTGGAAAATAATTGGGGTGAGGTTGGAGGAGGAAAGCCGTTGAGAAATGGCTTTCGCATTACGTGATTGGGTCATTCATTATTCAAATGATGAACGATGTCGCTTTCAAAACCTTAATTCGTCGCATCCTCGCGGAAATCGCAAAGCCTCCACGATGCGACTCGGTGTCGATCGATCTCATCCCGTCCAGTGCGAGCCGGAAAGCGAAGGAATTGACGAGCGAAAAGGCCTGGGATTCCACGATCCCAGTTTCGCGCAATTCGGGAAGAGCCTTCCGTCTGCCTTCTGGTGCGGGGGCGGATTGCCTGGTCGCGGGCGACTCTGGAAGCGGTTCACGCTCCCCTTGGCGTCTGCTTCTGGGCGTCCGAAATGTTTATTTTTTTTCTCGCAGGATCGGACGATTTTGGGCGCGAGTGCGCGTCTGCGGCTGCGTCGACGTTCGTCGCCGCGAGGATCGTCGTTTCGGATCGCGAAACGGCGTGGAGACCGTTTCCGACGTTTCGTCGCGGAAGAAGGTGAGTCCACCTTTTCTTTCGGATTTCTGCGATCGCGGAGACGAGGCGTTCCCGACGCTTCATCCAAGTCGGTTCACGGAACGAGCCGGACGGCGAAAGTCTACGATGGCGACTAGACGCACGAACGTGGAAAAAACGCTCGAAAACCCCGTAAGGAGACACTCGTTGCATCGCCTCGAGGCCGAGGGGGGAAAAAAAATGAGTGGCTCGGCTGATGAAAGTGGCTCGGAGGCATTTCCTCCGTCATTCCTTCGAAAGTAACACTTAGGAGTCTCCATTTCCTACAGGGTTCCCCATGAGTTAATATAAAGTTGCTTAAGCTGTTTCTTGTAGAAACGGTAAATTGAAAAAGGCCGATCGGCAACGCAAGTGCTGCTAGGCTCAAAGCAGGGACGTATCAATTACCGATAACTAAAGAATACAATACCTTGCAATTGCGTACTGACTCGTTTTTTCCTGGGACCGCGTTCATCCAGAACACCGCGATTGCCGATATCGCCGGATGGGACGAGGAAATGCTCTCCCCCTACGCGGACGAAACGCCGCGAGACGCGAGCGAAACGCCGCGCGCGTGCTCTCGTCTCGTCCAGATTTTTGCAGGTCTGTTTTCTGTCTCTCGTGCTTTCGATGATGGCATCATGTGATGAAAATTAAATTAATTAAAGGACGGAGAAAGACGACCCATTGCAAACCAGAGCGAATATTCAACCGATACAACCGATATCGGCAATCGGCGTTGGCGAAATCGCGACGGAAAGTCGATCGAACGATCGCCCTCTCGGAATTCGCTTTCCTCATTCGCGATCGGTAACCATCGCGTCGTAATCGCCACGAGCGAAGCCTTTCTCGAACGCGGGATTCCTTCCTCGCCCCAAAACCAAGTCTTTTATTTTTCATGTACTAATAAATTTAATATTTAATAATTTTAATAATAATATTTTTCGTGTACTAATAGTTTCTCGCCGAGGCAAGGGAACATCATAAGGTCGATCGCACATCGTTCCTCTTTCGACACGAACCTTCATGGCTTCAGGTCGCTGGATTTCGTTTTTGAACGCGCTTCGCACTCAGTAATCCATCGGACTATCGGAATTGCAGGGTGACGATTCGCGTTTGCTTACAGTTTCTGCCCCTCTTGTTTGCTAGCCGCGTTTTCGAGTGTGGATCCATGCGACTCGGAGCGGAGTTCTGTGGAAACGGGTCAGACCAGATCGACAGAGACACGCCGACCTCTTGGTGCGACGTTTTTTCTTTTCTTGAGATTCCAGACATGGAAAACTCAGATGAGGCATAAATATTTATCACTCATCCTGTCCTCTCGTCGTCTGTAGAACGGATGACGTCATCGGTGACGTCACCCGTCAGCCGAAGCTCGCACCTGATAGGATCACGATATCGAATAGGCCTACCTGCTGCGATGGAGAACGAGACGGCACAAACCTTTTAGAAAGCGTATGGTCTTTCCGAGATCGAAGGATGAGAGTCAGGAATTTCTGGACGACCTATCAGCTGATCTTTCCTCGTTTGTTGTCCGGAGAGAAACCGATCTGAAAATGCCTGAATGCTAAATGAGTCCTGAGGTACTCGTACCTGGATCGGATCCCGGTCACGAAATGAGTCATCGCCCTCGACCTTGAGAAGGGGCTGTCTCATTCGCATCGCTTCGGTCATTTTGTTGGAACTCGTTATTTTTCGTTACGTCTAACGTTACGGTGGTCTGCCACCGACGTAGTAAAACGTGAGGGCAAATCGTGTACGTTCGGGTAGATGTAGTGTCGGTCGCAGTGAGTATCGTCTTGAAATTTTCGGTGTGCCGTATCCAATACGTACAGGTGGTTTCTGGAAATTTCGATGAAATTTCCGGCTCCGAACCCGAGGAAGAGCGCTTTCCGTTCGAGTTGTCAAATGGGATAGCGTGTCGGTGAGTTTGCGTCGGCGGGCGGACGACGGCGACATGGGTGGGTGACCCGTCGGACGTTTCTTTCGTTGAGGTCGGTCGCGTTGTTTCTCTGCGCACTTTTTTTCGCATCAAGCGGGAGAGGAACTGTTCTTCGTGTTGTTAACTACCAATTTCATGGAAGTTTTCGGGACATATATTGCACGTACAACCCGGTAAATTTCCTGTCGATATCTCACATGGTACTCTGTCTGCTGGCGTGTAAAGTTCGGGACTTTTTTTGGGCCACTCTGTATTTTCAGGTCCTAGTCATGAGACGGTCTTCGAGTCACGATTGAATCCTAAAATGAAAGAATGACGTCAGGTGAAACACAGAACAACTTTTTAGTGCGATCCGCACTAAAAAGTTCTTCAATCGACCGCCGGCGGTCGATTTCAGTTTATCCACCGGAGCTAAAGGAGGTTTAACGCTCCAATAATGTCAGATTCATGCAATCCACCCTTTCACCGTACTTTTTCCGTGCGGCTCGCGTAAACTTGGTCACGTCTGAATGCGGTGTGAAAAGTTTGGTGTCCCACATCTTTCCCTCGTCTCTTCACATGAAAAAAAGGGGAGCAAAAATTTTCGTCTGCATTCTGGAGCGGATCTCGGGAGGAGTCCGGGGTCGATTCCGAGGTTTAAAAGTCATTCCTGGCCTTTTCGTCGTGACCCGGGTTTTCATTTCCAGATTGAACCTTCGTAGTTCAGGCTGATCTGAAAGCAATAGACGGAAGCGTTTAAATTGTAGGGCTCATCAGTACGGATGGATTGTGTTTACGATGGACATTCATAGTTCCGGGTGAGAACTGGGAATATAATTCAAATAATAATTGGGTTATTCATTGAAGTCGTCGAGTTTTTTAAGAAGGCATTTCGCTGATAAATGTTGCCGTTTTTAGAACCTACATATGTGGAGTTGATTCATCGCTTCCTCATGGGAATCGCAAAAGATCCACGATGCAAATGAGTATTCATCGAGCTCATCCTGTCCGTGGCGAGCCGGAAAGGGGATGAATCGATCAGCGAAAAGTCCTCGGTTCTATGGTTCGTGCGATGCGGAGAGAGCCGTCCCTTTCCGATAGTTTCCATTTTGGCGTGATGGAGAATCGCCGGGTCGGGGTCGAGAGCGACTCCGAGGTCCCACGAGGCTCTAGGACGGGTGAGTCCACGGCGGAAGGTTCCTCGGGGTTTGGTTCTGTGCGTTTTGGTCCAGAAATGCATTTTCGCAGGATGAAGCGAAGAAATTTGGCGCGGGGTGAGGTTTGAGTCTCCGATTGCGTCGACGTTCGTCGCCGCGAGGATCGTCGATTCGAATTGCGAATCGGTGTGGAGACCGTTTCCGACGTTTCGTCGCGGAAGAAGGTGAGTCCACATTTTCTTTCGGGTTTTCTAGATCGCGGAGACGAGGCGTTTCCGACGCTTAATCCCAGTCGGCTCACGGAACGAACCGGACGGCGAAAAACCACGATGGCGAATATAAGCATGAATGTGTTTATCGCCGTTTGCCTCTGTTTATCGCCTCGAGGCCGAAGGGGAAAAAAAGTAGGAGCCTGACTGACGAAAGTGCCCCGGAGGCATTTTCCCCGTCTCCAGCCCTCGTATGAAAGAAACTCTTGCGAGCCTAAACGATGGAGCGTCCGTCTCGGCGGCCGAAGTTGTTCGAAGGGCACGACTCGTCGACCTTCTTTCAACGTTAAGGGAACAAGAAGAAATGACTGGGACTGGAGTCCGGCGAGTATGGTGGATGATGAAGCACGGGGAACGCGGAGTAGGAGGAACGGTTGGGAATGAAGGGCATGCTGTGTAAGTGGACAGGGTGGCGAAGCGAGCCTCTGGCACGAGAAATCGTGTAAGACTTATATCACGATATCTGAAACTTGAGGAAATGCCCTATCCAACGAAAGGAAAACTTTCTTTGGGATGGGTTTGTCTGAATTCAATGTTCGGCCATCTCACATTGAATCATAGCCGTCATGAAAATCAATATTCAGTTCAACATTATCCGCAATATTTTCGGCTTTCGTTCCCGACGATTCCGGTTCTCTGTCACTGTACCGGATGGTGCTTAACCCTTTCCAGTCTAAGTTTTCCTTGTATATAATAAAAAATTTGAAAGCGCTTGAATGTATTTGTCAATGTTACCACAGATAGGAAATATGAAGTGATGCCACATCGCATTATTGGGCATTTCGTAAGGAGTAAACTCCCATAATAAGATTCGAAACATTTGCGTGTTTTGTTAAGACTATGTTGAACTTCTAATACCTAATTTTTCGATTGTGTCTTGATGCATTGTTTGCATTTCATCTTGCATTCAACATGGACTGGCCAATGTCCTTCTCCATTGTATAGTCAACTGGTCAGTGAACCCCGACCGGTTTACTATGTTTGACACGAAAACGTCGGACCTCGACCTAGCTGAATGAACAGATTTCTTTTGTGTTGTCCGTTTGCAATTGATCATAGCTCCCTATGTCCATCCAGTGATAACTTTTTTTCAAATTCTTAAAAACGATTGTTATTCCAATTGAAAGGTAACTGTATGAGATTAAATTTCCACTTCACATCCTGCATTTTCCGCACATTTTCTCCAACGCAACGCCACATTCTAGTGAAACTCCCGTGGGACGTTACTGTCTTTTCCTGCAGTTGCTCCAAACCACGTGGGTTTGTTGTGTGCGCTTTCTCTTAGGCCCATACCCGTAATACAAATAGTCATAGGGTCTAGGCTCCAGGCAGGCGCCTCCGTTGGTCCTTGCCAGCATTTTCAGGAGCTTCGGATGTTGGCGTTCCACCTCGCGTCGTACCTTTTGCTGAACCGATTGTAATGAACTTGATATGCAGTACGTTTTAATTGTCTCGGGATCAAGAGTTGCATGCCTTCCTCTTTCCTTCCGCCAGCATATCTGAATATCCACTACAGAACTCCAAATTTCGTATATTGACGCAATTTTAGCTCGGTCACGACAGTCAATATCTGCGCCATGTTTGGCCAACAACGGAACTAGCCTTTATTCAATCGAGAAAAGGAAACTTGAGAGCATAAAATTATCTCTCGAATGACGTTACATTTAATTTTTATTTAATTATATTTGAGTAGAAGTTATAACCGTTTGAAATAGGAAATTGCTTTACAATATTTTACAATCAACTTAAAGGTTAAAAGTCAAAGTATATTACAGGGTGATTCATTAGGTAGAGGCCTCGGGATTTCGGTAATATTTTCTTTATTTATGAACCGATATCCATAAAATTTATTTAAGACAGACCTCATTCCATTACAAATTGATCTCAAATAAATCATTTGCTGAATATGGGTGGGAGTCTAAAGATTATTGTTCCCGACATTTCATATTATCGAATGTTCGGTGTAGCACGTCTTCTGGAATGGCTGCAATCTTCCGGGTAATGTTAGCCTGAAGGTCATCGATGGTGCGAGGTTTATTCTTGTGCACCTTTCCCTTCAGTAGGCCCCACAGGAAAAAATCTGGCGGAGTTAAATCAGAAGACCTGGGCGGTCATAGGCCTTTGCAGATTACCCTGTCCCTAAAAAAGCTTTCAATTTCCGCCATGCTTGCATTCGAAGTGTGGCATGTTGCTCCGTCCTGCTGGAAATACCCATGCGTCTGCTCCTCGTCAGTCAACTGGTTTATGAATTCGTGAAAAATAGTCATGTACGTTTGTGTTAACTGTAGTATCTAAGAAAATGGGCCCAATAATGCGGGTCCTAGAAATGGCGCACCAAACGCCTGTCTTCGTAGGATGTAGTGACTCCTCGTGTATTGCATGTGGATTATTGGCAGCCCACACACGTGTGTTCTGTGTGTTTACGTAGCCCTTCAAATGGAACCATGCTTCATCTGTAAACCACGTCAGGTCCAGTATTCCGGGATGTTCGTACAGCAATGGCTGAAGCCATTCGCAATACCGCACGCGTTTTGCGTTGTCAGGAGGCAGCAATTCCTGAACCAAATTTTACGCGGTTAGGGCGAAGTTTCGTTTCTTACTTTGACACGTAGAGTACGACTTACCGCTCTCTTGTGACTGTGTACGTAATGACTTGGACGGTGAATCCAGGAGCCGCTGCCTAACGTCCTCCACTGTTTCTTCCGACATCTTTGGACGGCCCCCAATATACTAATCTGCAATGCTTCCTGTCGTTTCCAATTTCTTCAATAATTTCTGAATATAGGATCTAGATGGTGTGGTGTTCCCCGCATACTTCTGCTGAATTTCCTTGTGACATTCCTTGAACGACCCTGTCGTCCAGTACGTGCGAACGAGAAATGAACGCTCTTCGATCGTATGCATGGTTCTTGTAAAGAACCATGCATTTTGTGGAAATCGGTTCATAAATAAAGAAAATATTAGCGAAATCCCGGGGCCTCTACCTAGTGAATCACCGTGTAGTACTACGTATATCATTAAATAAAACCCAGGCTCAGAACTAACGAGGTTCTACGACTAGTCAAACAATTTTTTTCATTATTCATTATTAATCATTAGTCATTATTTCAGATGGCATTGTAGCTTATAGCTTACAACGTGAAGTAACATCTTCAGCCTAGTTAAGGCCTAAACCTCGACCTCATGTAATCTTTGCAGCATCAGTAAGTCATATTCAAGAGTTTTGGCCGAGAATATGGCGGTACAATAGCATTTGATCTGAAATGTTATGAGTGTCTTAGAATCTCCATATATATACGAGTATATATGCATGTTCATATTTCATGCATTGATTTTGCCCAATGACTCCAAATGGCGTCACAATTGTTTCAGACAGAATAAAACTACTCTGAAGTTAACTTTAACAAACTGAGTACTCAAACATCAAGTCCAACCTTAGACTACAGAGTTTGAGGAATGGCTCCCAAAGAAAATTCCTTTCTTTATTTTATGTGAGGAAAAGTACAGGGTGTGCATAAAGGTATGTCGCAAAAATAATACCATAATTCATTAGCAAATTATTTAATGACATGAAACTCCCCATGCATAAACTCACGACATGTACATTTTTTGTGGTAAGGCCTTTTGTCAGAAATATTCACGTTAGCCATCACAAGTCCATCGTCACACTGACGACAGAATTCCCAGCGGTACGAGAGTGCCCGCCAACGTGTTCGCTAAAATTTCCTGCTGGTGAAGTGAATAGCACTCGTGTTGAAAGCCAAGTAGAAAATTCCATCTACAGGAGCCAGGAGCACTTAAAATGACTTACATTGGTCCCAACGTTAAAGAAAACACCTAACAGAAGCGAACTTCGTGACTCTGAAATCCTTATGCTAGAACGTTCAGGAAAATTCGATAAAGGTAGTGATGCCATCCCTAGTAGCACATAACGTTGATACAACATTGATTCAACGTTGATTCAATATCCAGACGTTGAACCAACGTTGAATCAAATTTGATTCAATGTTATGCGTACTAGGGATATGGCGTCATGGGGCTGAAAAGGGTTCAAGAACGTGCCGAGATTTTTGCATTATTTTTCAACTTTCAGATGAGGCAGAGGTCTACAAATTATACCAAATATGCAACTACCTTCTCTCTAGGCCAAATGAAAACTATGAATTTCTACCTAGCATATTACACCCACAGCAGCTGTTCCACTAAAGCACTTCGAAAAGTTTCATATCACGAACAGTTCGCGAAGAGGGGCTACGTACAATCGCGGTATGACGTCAAACTCCGAGAGGAAAGGTAGGAAAGGTACACGTTTTATGATTTGTACGCCTCCGCCTCATCTGAAACTTGAGAAATGATAGCGAGAATCTTTTTTCGTTTTTCATGCGCCTCCCGGTATTTTCTCTGTTCAGGTGTCTCAGTCTCAAGAGATTTCTGTTGCTTATGAAGGTCCTAATAATCAATGTATATGTGGGTATCCGTATTTAATCATTCATTTCACAATTGAGTATTTGTGAATGCTTCTTTGAGGACGGGTGTCACAGTGACACATTTGTTGAAGATCTTTGATGATTGTTCCTTTTCTTGCATGGCCTATTAAGTGAAAATAATTTGTCTCAGCCTCTTTTTCTGACCAAGGATTTCTACCTCAGAGCAATGAGCATTCACCGTCTTCCGGTGCGATGATTTTATGTCATTATTTTTATTTTCAAGAGCAGACCTGCTTCATGCGTTAAAAAGGGACTGTCTGAGGAAGCGTCTAACGTGAACGTGGAAGATAGCGTTGGCTCCAAGGTCAAATTCTCTGTTGTAACGGGATCTTATTTTCAACGCCTTATAACGTGTCTATCATGATATGAATCCGAGGAGAAGTGATGAGAGCACGCGGAAGCGTATCTGGGGACAGACTTCCTTCCCATTGCTTGAAGACATTCAATTCTTCTGTCCAGACACTTTTGAAATTCATGGAAAGAAATATTTTCTGCCTTTCAATCCCTTAGTATTCTTTCATGATACAAGAACATAAACCTTGCCATTGCCCTTAATAATTACCAAAAGTTAATAAGAGAATGAATGAGAGTAAAAAAAACCTAGCGCTATTAACGAATTCAAGAAGCAGAAATGTATTCACAATGAAGGCTTCGAGTAGTGACTGAGGGATAGGAGAAAGAGCCGTCTGGGCGTTAATCAGCGAGGTAGTGAGTCGACTATGCCACAGGGTTTTTTTTTTATAGAGGAACGAATTGCAGACGTCATCGCATACGCGAGATTTTACCGTAGGGTAGAGAGCGTAACTAGAGTCGACACTCCGAGAGGTACACTGTTTTCAGATTGGATTGGTAGCCCCTCCTAAGGGGGCCCCCCCCCCCCCTAAGGGGGGGGCCCCCCTTAAGAGCGCCTCCATGAAGAGCAGACAAGACATCCTGCGGATGCATAGGATTCATAGAATCCTTAGAGGATGTCTTGCCTGATGATGGAGATTTCTGATCTGTGGAGTCCTGCACGATTGCTTGGGTTTCAATCTCTTTTGCTGAAAAGCAACGCAAATTCAGATCTGGCCAAACTCATGACCATATAAACTATGGCGATATCGATTATTTCTCTCGTGCAGACTAAGCCTGGGACCTGTGCCGCATTGAGAATTTTGCATGCTAGGGATTGAATAGAATTGTCATTTTTTCAGGGACTTCCGAATTTCTGACGGCAGACAGAAGTCCGATCAGCCAATATAGGACGTATAACAAGAAATAATAGTTGGAAACGGAGAGCAAGAAAGTAAGGTGTTCCAAAGAAGACAGGGTAAGAGGAAATTAAATAATGTGATACTCGATTTTTAATGGCTTTCCCTTTCTTAAACTCCCTCCCTTCTCCACGGGACTCACTAGCATTAAGCCTAGGCTTAACCAACAGACTACCTTCAGGTCACGCCAAGGCCTACCATTTTTCTTTTAAAAGAAACTCAATTCTGGACTTAGGGGACCAATTAAGCCTATAAGGGTGAATCTATGATCTTCTAGACATCTTGTTGAGGGCGTGTAACGTTATGCCAATCGCAGGTCTATTCATATTTTCACGAACCATTTCAGAGAGTTCCTCGAACCATCTCGAATAGCTCTGAGGAGGGAATGCCTCCAGGAAGCATGAAATCCATGGTGCGCGCCATCCTGTTAATTCAGGGATGTCCAGATAAGATATCTCCATGTCCCACCAAATCAATCATTCAATCCTATCCACCGCATCATTCTCAGCTCTACTTATGAACTCAACACGAAAATCTCTCATACATTAAAAAAACAGCAGACCCAAACCCCGATACGAAAGTTGAAACAGTCTTGAATCTGGAATAATTTCGGCACGATATCCAGGAACACTGGGAGACGGGACTGGAGCCAGCACTCTAAGCCTAAATGAACGACTGCTAATTTCATTTTTTTTAAATGGTGAAATGGAGCATCGCAAACAACAAAATGCCAGTCTTTGTCTTCTATAAGTCTTTCTTTCTTATGGTTGGTCACTTTTCCTCGAAGACCCCCCAGGAGTGGTGGCTACCCAGGGGTGGGGGAAAGAACGGAGTGAAATTTGCATCCTCCACAAGCGAGATTCAATGTTCTCTACAACCCATGTAGATAGAGCTTCCAATTTGCTGGAGCTATTCTATGTGGAGAGAAGGCGAAACACGCCAAATTTTGTTCTTGTTGGAGGTGGAGCCGAGAGTCTCGTAGCTGCAGTGTCTGCAATAATGGGTTCATTCCCTGCGAGATCTAACGTGTTTAATTACATTCGTGTTGAGTCTTCCTATGCTGGGAAGGGCTGAAATAGGGACACCTAAACGCATTTGATGCATGTGGTCATCCCAATGATAAATATCTGTAAATAATCTGAAATACTGCGATAATTACCGCAGGAAGCCAGAATTCACGAAACCTCTTCCTGCTGCGAGCTTCAGTTGTCTTCATACAAAGGATATTGAACGACACTCAGTGATGTTCGGAGATGGGACACCGTTTTACTAATAAAGAACGGCATCTCGAGAAATGAAGAATTTCCTTTCATGGCTTTCATTTTTTAAATATTAATCTCAATATATTTGTCCGGGAATAAAAGCGTATTTCCTTCTATTAAGTCTGGGAAAAAGTATCCGGAACTTTTCGACTCATATCTTTGACCTGAAACGTTTCATGGAACAAACATTATCAATCAAAATAATCTCCTTCACAATCTATAACTTTTTCCCATCTTTCCTTAAGAGAATCGATTCCTCTCTCCCAAAACACTGCATCCCGTGAGCCAAGGAAACCATCAAGTGCGTTTTTGAGTGCACCTTCGTTCGGGAACTGCTTCTTGCACATGAAGTTGTCCAGCGACCTGAATAGGTAGTAGTCCGATGGTGCAACATCCGTTGAATACGGTAGATGCGGAAGAACTTGCCAGTCGAGGTCCTTCAATTTTTTCTGGGTCTTTTTGGCGACGTGTGGTCTTGCGTTGTCGTGCAAGAAGAGGACCTTTTTTCGATTGACCAATGCGGCCCGGGATTTAAGCAGGGCTTCATGGACGCGCTGTAGTTGTGTGCAGTAGACGTCCGCGTTGATGGACTGGCCGGTCTTGAGGAGCTCGTAGTGCACTACGCCGAATCGGGCTAACCAAATGCACAAAAGGACCTTCTTTGGGTGTAGGTCGGGTTTCGGCATTTTGCTCTGGGGTTCATCAGGGTCCAGCCTGGGTATGGTCTTCGTTGGTTGTTCCACAGAACCCACTTCTCATCTGACGTGATGATCTGGCCAAACATCGGGTCTTCCTTGTGACGCGACAGCAAAGATGAGCAAATGGTCACTCTTTGAATCTTCCCAGTTTCGGACAACTTGCGAAGAACCCATTTGTCCAGTTTGCGCACCTTTCCCATGGTGTGAAGGTGATTGGACACAGTTATACGGTCGCAGCCGAGTTTGCTCGCCGATTCAGACGTGGTTTGGTGCGAATCATCTTCGATCATGGACTTTAGCGCATCGTCATCGATGACGGATGGGCGTCCAGAACGGAGTTCATCTTGAAGAATTCGATCTCCACGTGAAAACTTCTCAAACCATTCGTATGCCGTGGATTTGCTTAAATAGGCATCGGGGTACATCTTCTTTATGCGACAGACCGCGTCGTTCGCGTTGCGCCCGTTATCGAACTGGAGAAGTAAGCAATGACGGATGTGGTCGTCGAGCCGCATTTTTTAATCGAGCGGGAAGACTTTTGCCTGAAAGCTATACACGGCAGATATACAACATTTTACAGAGCTTTTCAGCGTCTTTCTTTTCATATATAACATAGCCACAGAACAAGCTAGGCGGCGCGGCACGAACCCCTCAAGCTTAACCCACAAAAAGTTCCGGATACTTTTTTCGAAACCTAATAGTTGGTTATGGTTATCCAAAATCACCGACCAGCTGAGAACCGTGCAGAGCAACAGGCTTGACGTCCAGCGGATAGTCTGGAAATCTTGTGTTTTCCCTGTTCACCACAATAGGATGGTACCGATGCAATCCGTAAACATAGTAGGGGGGTGGGGGGTCGAAATATTAGAGACACCTGGTAGCTTGTTATTAACAACACTTCCGTGCTTTGTAGCAGTCATATCGGGATTCGACTCAATCGGGGATTCGACTCTCAAAGTAATGTGCGTGTCTCGTTGTGTTCGTTGCTTGTGGGGTTGGGGAGATTCTGTACTCAGGTACGGTAGGGACATGGGCTTGAGATATTGATGGGCGCCCGTTAGGTGGAGGGATTGACATTGACGTCTAGAGGGTGGGTCGAAAGTCACTGAACGACTTTGAACAGCTGTAACTCGGCAATAAAGGCATTAATTTGCAAGCAGTTTTATTTTTTGCATAGGAAGGAGCGTACAGTAATTAGCGTTGAACATTTATTTATTGGACGTAAAAATGGCTGTAATTACTAGCCATGATATTGAGCACCATCAAGCTGGATCACGCGAGCCATCACCGAAAGACAACTGCAGCAATCTTGTCAGTGATGCGTTGCTTCAGTTCAATGATAGTGAGTAAATTTTCGTACTATACCTGGTCTCTATATGAATACTCACAGCCAGGAGTCGAGTGGAGTCAGGTCCGGCGACCTGGGAGGCCACTCGATAGGCCCGACCCGGCCTATCCACCTGTCTTCAAAGCAAAACGACGCTTCACTTCGGAAAGTTTTCCTTCACAAATAGAGAAGAAATTAACGATGGCGACATGTTCGTCCAAAGAAAGTTCATTGGCATTATCGGAAAACCATTTGGAGCAGCAAAATTAACAGAAAGTAATCGCAAATAGGTCATCCGTTGTACCCTTAACATCACTTTTACAAGTTGTTGAAATATGTTGGAGAATGTTGCTTTTAGTCTGATGCAGGTTGATCCTATTTCTTATTGGTATTTTGTGCAAATGTTCATGTTGTTTCGTCAATTAAAGAACGCTCTTTCACGTGAAAAAAATGTTTGCAAATAAAGGCCTTCCTTGCTGAGTAATAGTTGTTCAAAGTCATCCAGTGACTTTTGACTCACCCTGTATATTGCGACATGATCAATGAGGAGGATTCGAGCGGAGTGTCGCCTCTAGTTACACAGAGTGATTGCTCAGTGTTTTTTACGCCCCTCTCTCCGACTGGGAGAATGATTCAACATCGAACCCAGATGGACTCGGTTTCATCAATATCGCATCATTGGAGAAAGTATCGGCATTTGGTGTGGTGTTCGCGGAGGGTGAGCGTTTTCGCCATCTGTCGAATCGCTTCGATTTAGCGTTTGTCCTAGTACGATTAAACACCAAAAAACACATTGGTTCTATCGATATCGCTTTCTGGTGATGGTTTGGCTCTTGGTGTGATGTTCGCGGAAGGCGAGCGTTATTGAAATACGTCGAATCTCTATGATTCCGTTTCCTTCCTGCAATGATTCATCATCGAACCCAGATGGACTCTGTTTCATCAATGTTGCTCTCATTGAAAAGGTTGTGGCACTTGAAGTGGTTTTCGCGGAATTCGAGCGTCAATGCGATCGGTCGAATCGCTTCGAATGATTGTTAGTCCTATTGCGATTCATTGTCGAACCTAGGTGGACTCGGTTTCATTAGTGTCGCGAGGTTGGAGAGAGTATCAGGACCTGCCCAGGTAGCATTGTGGTAAAATGGGTGGTTTGCGCGCGATGAGGAGGATTTCGCGGAATGCTCATTTCTCGCACGTCCCCCAACGAGAGGCCTATAGTTGACGACAAATCTATATCCAATGAGGACACAGGAGAGTCCAAGTACGCGCACGTGAAGCTTCCACCTGCTTACGCTCACGCCTGTCATGGGCAGGGCTGTTTGCGCGATAGGCTACCTCCGTTCCTTAAGATACGAACCGTTTCGCAGGAAAATTGAGATCGCTTTTTCTTCCGTAGTGGCACAACAATATTCTTTTTTCCAGTTCTGCTATATATGCACATTTTCACGATAGGAACCATATTGAGAAAGCTGAAGTCTGGGTTTAAAGAGGAACAGTGATTTTTCAGTTTTTAATATGTGAATTTACCCTTCTTTCCTTATATCGCTCTCCTTTGTGATTTAATCTTGTTATGGAGCTCGAAGTCAACTAGTGCTAGTGAAGCTCGGTTTTGACATTTTCATCACAAAAAGCGCGAAAATTTTAACGAAATCAGGACTTCTGCACTCCAGATGTTTTTCTTTTAATTTACCATTGCTAACTTTGGACTC
>CAJPEV010002287.1:2406-24945 GCA_905338385.1 Darwinula stevensoni | reverse complement strand
TTTTTTTTTACAGAGGACGAAGTTTTGCGCTTTTAATCAATAACTTTCTTTCTCCCGTAGTGGCACAACAATATTCTTTTTTCCAGTTCTGCTATATATGCACATTTTCACGATAGGAACCATATTGAGAAAGCTGTGGTCTGGGTTTAAAAAGGAACAGTGATTTTTCAGTTTTTAATGTGTGAATTTACCTTTCTTTCCTTATATCGCTCTCCTTTGTGATTTAATCTTGTTATGGTGCTCGAAGTCAACTAGTGCTAGTGAAGCTCGGTTTTGACATTTTCATCACAAAAAGCGCGCAAATTTTAACGAAATCAGGGCTTCTGCACTCCACATGTTTTTCTTTTAATTTACCACTGCTAACTTTGGACTCATTTTCATGCGCAACTATTCATTATGATGGCAGAGGGATACAATCTCAAAAAAATTAAAACTGTCATTCTGCCCTACTTCCAGGAGGAGCTCATGGATGTAATGAACAAGCCAGGTCATTTCAAAGCATAATGCGCGAAAATGGCATTTGTCTCGCGCGATTATCACCGAGGCAACTGCGAAATCAGCCCTTCGCTACCTCACCTAAATTTCGCTTGTCTCCTTTTCTGAATGTTATTGTAGCGACATTAAATTTACAATGAATTGATAGCCAATTTGGCACCCTACAAAATGAGGTCTTTCGATCAAGTCTCCAACGGAGGATAAAATCGTCATGGGATGCGGAAGTTCAAAATACAAAGATAGTGCTCAAAAACCACCCCTTTTACCATAGATATCCTCCGTACCCTTTTACCATAGATATCCGCGGCGGGCGTTCAGGTACATCAAGCGGATATCCAAGTGCAACAGCTCTAGATCATCCGCTGGACATCCTTCTGAGATCCTCTCGAGTAGGTACGGCGAACATACCCCGGATGTTCTCGTGAATTCTTCTTGTGTAGCTAGAGCGGATCATAGGTACAGGTGAATGCAGTCTTTTTCTCAATTCTACTCTTATTAAATAGTTTATCATGAAGTTCATGTGTATATAAAACGTTCTTCAAGGTCCTTCTCGTTTTGTGCTCTCAGGATGTGTACTGTTGATTTGGAATTCTGCAGTTAAATGCTATCCAGATGGTGCCCTGGAAGCAAATTGCCTTCAACATATGACTCTTCGCTGTTCATGTATATCTACCAACCATATGCTGGCATGGATAGGAAACCTAAGCTGCATATTGTGTTGACTTTTCAATGATGTGGATACAAATAATTTACCATGTTAAAATTCTAATTCATGGAGAGAGCGAGCACTGCATTCATTGTTCCGTTTATTCCTTCTGAATTTATGTGACCATATATCTTCAGTCACTCTCACTTTCAACTCCCTCATCTATGGTAATGATCATCACCATAGATGATCCCATAGGCCTCCTCCTCGATGATCCATTAAGTCTGAGCTTGAGCTGAAATTTTGGGTGACACCAAATATGGCCTTGTTTCTCCACACAGCAACATTAAAAAAAGATCATATCCATAAAACATAATACCAGGTACTTCAACTCCTTTCTGCCATGCCGTCCCGCCATAGGAGATGCATGAAATACTAGGTTGTAACGAAAGTGTTTGTGCTACAATACAAAATTTATTTCACATTTATCACATCAATCATTTTCTAAATAATTTCTTTGTTTATATACGTATTTCGTATCATTTAGAAGCGCGTTTTATGCGGCGTATAAATATATGTTGCTTTTCTTACGAATCCCTAAATTTTTTATAATAGAAATTACAGCGTTCAGAATGTGTGACGAAAAAATCGTGCTTCGCAGACTGGTTGCGTTGCTTGTATGCACAAAAGCTTTCGTTACAACCTAGTATTTTGAAACATTTATGAATCACTGTGAAATTGGTTCACAGGATTTTGCTACAAGTGCACAATATCCAAAAATGTGAAAAACTGGCGACACTATATGGCATGCAGTTTAGCTTTAAATTCTGGTCACCTGGCCATCGTATTGTTCTGGTCTAAAACTAAAGCATGATGTCTGATTTATATATCTCCTAATAAGGAGAGGTGAAACTTCAAAGGGTTGCTAATTTTTCACTGCATTCCCGTTTTAAAGTTGGAAGGTCCCCACCATGATCAAATTAACACTAACCGGTTCATATTTTAATACACCAATTTACTCGGTTCTCAGATGCCTATCATGTTCCTGAAAGCTGACTTGTACCTAGTACATATGAAAGAGCAAAAAGGATTCTCCAGAATTTCGCAGAATGCGATGCTATGCGTACGTGTGATCCTTTCTCAAATTAGAGGAATCTTTGTGGAATTGACCTGTTTGTGCTTGGATACGGGTTTCGCAGCAGATAACGGCCCTTTCAGCTCCTTCCCGTAGTTTCCAGAAAATTCGCAAAATGCGATAGTGCAACTGTGATGTATTTTCGAAATGTCAGGAATCATTGTGGAATTGGTATTTTTTCCTAGGAAGCGGTATTTTCGGCAGAAAATGTGTATTTCACCTCCTTCATATAGTTTCCTGGAATTTGGCAGCACGCGATACTTTGTGCAAGTCTGATGCACACTATATGAACTCGGTTTTGTCAAAGTTTCATAGTTATTAAAAGGTGTTCTCGTGTTCCCGGTTGGCGAGCGTCGTCAAAACCATCGCAATCGCTACAAATTCCTGTCCATCCAAATCTGATTCAGTGTTGAAACTACAGGGTGTCTGAAAAGTCACTCCCTATTTTTAAATTGTTATTGCTCCTAAACCAAAGAAGATATTAAAACATTTCTTTAACTGAATTGAAGGTTAATTTTTACCGTTTACTTTATAACAAAATTGAAAAGCTTTATTAAAAATTTAAAATTCAACGTACGCTGCAGCATTGTCCTCGCACTAATGTAACCTTACCGGCACATTTGCAACAGATTTTCTGAAGAAGTCACCTGGTGCAGTGCCTAGAATATCACGAATTTTGTTTTCAAGTTCAGAAATGGCTCTTAGTTTTGACTTTTAAACTAATTCTTTCGCCCAGCCCCACAGAAAGAAGTCGCACGACGTTATATCTGGACTTCGAGCAGGCCATCCCGTTGGCCTTCAAAGACCTATTAAAATAAGTCGCTGGGTGTCACAAAAGTCACTCCCTCTTTTTAAATTGCTATTGCTCCTAAACTGAAGGATATATTGTAACCGTTCCTTCCCTGTTTTTAGGTTAATTATTACCATTTTATTATAAGTGAATAATGGCTGAAAATTAAGCATAGCAGAACGAGCGACTTAATAAGTTACTAGGTCTTGTCACACCTTAATAGGTGTCACCAAACTCGGTTTTGCCACAGCCACAAAATCACTTCCATGGAAAGCAGATTCAGTGTTGAAAATATATGATGTCGGTTTCGTCAAAGTTCCGTCGTGATTCAGAGTGTACAAATTCGTGAGGTGGTCGCGGTTGACGAGCGTCGTCAAAATCGTCGGAATCGGTGCAAATTCGTATTCCTCCAAATCCGTTTCAGATTTTAAGTTCTATGAACTCGGTTTCGTCGAAGTTCCGTCGTCATCCAGATTGTCGGACATGGTCTCGTGTTCGCGGTTGGCGAGTGTCGTCAAAATCGTCGGAATAGCTGCAAAATCACTTCCATTCAAAGCAGATTCTGTGTGGAAACTACAGGGTGACCAGAAAGTCCTGTCCACTTTTGGCCTATATTTTTAACTATATAAATACAAAGGCCCTAGCAATCTTTTCATGCAGTTTTGCTCCCCAACATTATTGTCTGTGTGAAAAGTTTCATTTCTATAGCGTCACTCTTTTGTATTTTTTGATGAATAAGAAAACGCGTTGTGCCATCATCCATTTGCACGAGACAAAAATGAGTGCAAGGAATATCGCAAAGACACTTTGTGCCTGCAGAAGAACCGTGATCCAGGCCATTATCCGTTACGAGGAGTTGGGGCATGAAGGAGACCGTCCAAGAAGTGGAAGGCCGCGAACCGCCAACACTCCTGAAAACCGGAGGAAGCTAAAAAGAAGGATTCAGCAAAAACTAAGGCAATATATGCGGGAATTGGCCCGCAGCACCGGTTTGAAGCGAGAATCCGCCAGAATTCTGTGCTAGAAGGTTCTTGGATATCACCCTTACAAGCTGCGAAAGTGTCATCACTTAACGGAAGCCTTGATGAACAATCGACTTGAAAAAGTGAAGAAGCTGAAGCGGATGACCGGTGCTTAAAATGAAAACTGTCATTCTACCGTACTTCCAGGAGGAGCTCATGGATGTAATGAACAAGCCAGGTCATTTCAAAGCATAATGCGCGAAAATGGCATTTGTCTCGCGCGATTATCACCGAGGCAACCACGAAATCAGCCCTTCGCTACCTCACCTAAATTTCGCTTGTCTCCTTTTCTGAATGTTATAGTAGCGATATTAAATTTACAATGAATTGATAGTCAACTTAGCACCCTACAAAATGAGGTTTTTCGCTCAAGTCTCCGACGGAGGATAAAATCGTCACGGGATGCGGAAGTTCAAAATACAAAGATAGTGCGCGAAAACCACCCCTTTTACCATAGATTCGTCTGACAGAGTATTCGTAGCCTATTGCATTGACTCAATTGTGCTTCCTCGTCTTCTTTCCATCTTAATGATCTCTCTCTTTTTGATGTCCGCCTTTGCATTATATTCTGTGTAGCCGTGGAACAGTCACTGGAGGAAAATTTGTTTAAAAATCCCATTGAGAATGTGAAATTTTTTTTTTCAAAAGTAGATTTTAGAGAAACCCATCATGTTCCCGACCTAATTGCCATAACTGGGAAATTTCGAAGGTAACGCAGTCAAGGGATCGAAACTTGCGCTAATTCTGTTCGTGATCTACAAATACATTCGAATGAGGGAAATGCCGTCGTCCTCGTATTGAGAACGATAGGGAATGGGTACGGCATGAAAAAAGAGGTCGACATGCAGGACGACTTTTTTTCATGCTAAAAAGCATCAATTTGATTAACGGAATATTCCGCGTGCAGATGGCAGACATCGCATCCATTTTTAAACTTGTTCATTCTACATAAAGTTTCTTTCACCATCGATCCCATATTCTTAGCGAACTCCACTCGGGCCCATGAGAAAACACGCACCCACGACGCACAAAAAGTCTATCTGGTAACGGAATAGGCTAAACCCTTCATTTCCATCGCCAAGAGTGAGCAGTTGTCGAGGAAAATGGCCACAGACCAGTCACGCTGCAAGTGAACTCGCACGTTGGTAGTAAATTTGCGCACATCTCTTCAGAGGGCAGCGTTTGACGAAAATCACCTGCCAAGATTACGACAACCCCACGCATATGTGCCTGGCGGCACCTTAGGCCTCGATCGACTGCCTCCAATGCGTACTTGTGGGACATTGTGCCCTCGTCACACACAAAGACCTCATGCTCTTGCAGTACCTTAGCTCTTCCAGTTCCTCTGCTGAAGTTGCAAAGAGGCAAGAGCAGTCTTGAAACTTTGAACATGGCTCTTGCGGTGGTAAAGCATTGACTGCACCTCAAAGACAATGTCCTCACTTTTTCCTGAGTGTTGCTGTAATGCTGCTCTGCCTCCCTTTGTTCGTCACCCATGAAATAAATTTGAAGGAATCGGCGCTCCTCATTTGGAATTGGTAGTAGGGATCCTGCACGTTGGCACACTCGACCCTGGACCTTAATGGTGGGCATGAAGCCTGGATCACGTACTTCATTTTTCCCTCCAAAAGATGTCATCTAAAATCGGGAGTTGTATTTCCTGATGTGTTCCAGAAAGTGCATCAACCTGGACGTTGTCAGAAAAATATGAAAATTCTAGCAGTTCTGGAGGGGGCCGTAGTGGTGGTAGCCTCACCTTCTCACCATGGCTGCACATACCAGGTGTTTCTTCAGTCCACTTGAGGATTTCGAAGAAAATATCTCACGTTACTCCACTCAACGCCACTTTCCCCAATCTGAACCGCCACTCAAATATTGAAGCCATCATGGAGAAGTCTCATCCCTCTCGAGACGGATTCATTCGAGCGATCGACGCGTCACACCGGGGAGTGCGTGATCGATCGATGACTCGAATCGCTCTCGGACGAAAAGGACGAGAGGAGTCAAAGTGGAAGCATTATCTCGGCTTTCGTGCATTTTTCATTGGAGCCACTTCGGTGCTGGCTGGGCCATCACAGGCGACACGAATAGCAAATCTTGCTGTTTTTTTTAATGGAGGCAAATACGAAGCCCACACGCTTCCACGTTCCTCCACGGACGATAATAACTTTACAGTAACAATAACGAAGAAATGATTGCCATTACGGCTCGTGACTTTTAACGTGACCCAAACCCAAAATAGGGTAAAATCCAGCAGGGACATGCTTTTTCCTTCGAATTACTTGAAAATGGGCCACCCTCTGCTTCGTGTGACTCCTGAATTTCACTTCGAACCGAAGTTAAACCTTGGCCATCACATCGAGTCGAATGTGTTCTGGGCTCAAATATCTTGATATTATTTGTAACTTCTACTCTGAACCAAATTTGCGAATTTGGATATAAAGTCCATTTAAAAAATTGTAAATGGAAAGCTGTGGCAATAACAATAGCAGTCTGTCCGTTTTATCTTTTTTCCTATTTCCTCCCAGGGAAATTATTGTCATATCAGTTCGGGGAAGAAACGTGTCATTTACATCGCCGGACGGGCGAGAGGCGACGGGCCTTGGAGCGAATGCCGCGAGTTGTATGAAATATCGCCCCAACTATCGGATTGCGATCGCGTGCGTGGGGCCTTCGGCCTTGCGATCTACTGTAGACCTTGGGATGGGCACGGCGTCGACGCGACGTCGGTGGAATGCTAATGGGGCGGACGCTGCCCGGGCGAAGGCTCGTCGCCTTGGAGTGGAAGGAGGTTCCGAGTCTTTCTGAAGCGAAGCCTTCCATTGGCTCGTGTTGAAGGCGGTGGCATGTCGTGAAGAGTGGTGGCATGTCATTAAGACTGGTGGCATGCTTTTTTTTTTGCAAATAATATTTTAGATGAGTTGTGTCGTGAGAATTTTCGACGGATGGTTAAGCCACATGGCTTCGTGGCTTAACCATCCTTTGGAATTATGTCGTTCGGGAAAAGGAGTGAGGCGGACATAGAAACAATTTTCTTAGCTATGAGGGAGGAGAAAAATGAAAATATGCCGAAATCGCATTCGTCACCAAAAATTGGCGAGAATCGGCCTCCGTTAGTCTACTTTTGCGATTTTCTAGATGTTAAGGTTAAAAATCTGCAGTTTTTCCCCTCTTAAAACTAATTTAAATTTCACGTTAACATTGCTCACCAGCTCCCGATACAAACGGAACGAATGGTAATTTCCGAATAGTATCTTCCAGAATTCAAAGTGAGGGGGGATGCGGGCATCTCTCGGTCGCATTCTCATCGATCTCTCGAAGCGATTAAAGGATTTCAGCGGGATTTCGAGTCTCCAACGCCGCTGAGCCTCCAGCAATCAACTATTACACACAAATATACACTATATCAATTATATCATTATACTAGAAGAAAAAAATCCTCCAAAAATTGTCCATCGACTGCCGTGGAACTCGTCCCGAGGAAGACCTACGAGCTCCCGAAGTGGGAAAGCGAATCGCGGCGCCTCCTTCTCTCCTCCGCTTCGGCCTTGGCCTTGGGCTCACGCCCATGCGGGGCCCCATGACATATCCACATGTCACATCCGCGGGTCAGTCTGCTCCTGAACCCACTCCCTCGCCGAGTTCGTTTCGCCTCTTCGGAACCGCGGGAGAGACCGATCGACATGAAACTTCAAGCTGTGAGTCCGTTTAAAGCCTCATAGTGAAGCCGAGAGAGTCGCGATTTATAAATGGATCAATTAAGGTAAATTTCGATAATTTATCAAATACTTTACATTTTGATGTTCTCTCCCTGACTCTCCACGCTCACGACCTCTGAAATATCGCCCCACCCCTCGAACATCCCTGATCTTCAATCGAGTCCGATCGCGTTTTCTCGGCTTTCTCAATCAGTCCCGAACGGCATCGCATAAATGCGACAAAATGCGATGGAATTTGCCGTTTTCGAAGGGAACAATTGAAATTTTTTAGAAATATTTCTGATTCCTCATCGTTTTTCAGCTTTTCATTCTCCCATACGGATTTCGCGGAAATCGGAGTCATCATAAGAGCCATCCCTTGATAGTAGTGATATTTATTAATAATTTAATCAATAATTTTATCAATTACCATTTCGAATCTCGTTCCTGCAGGTCCTTTGGATTCTGTTGGCGGCGATGTGTCTGTCGGCCCCCGGGGAAGCCGAGGGCTCCCACCCCCTCTTCGCCTATCATCCCCACGGGGTCCCAGGGCTGACGAGCCTCCGCAACTTCGCCCGGCTCCGTCACATTTCCAATCACGGTCGACGCAACAAGGGGATCTTGGCGTGAAATAATGAATTTTCCTGACTTTATCGCGCTGTGGGACTCAGTGCTTGGTGCTTGGTGACTTTAGTGCTTGGTGACTTTAGTGCTTGGTGGCTTCAGTGCTTGGTGCCTCTAGTGCCTCTTCTCCTGTCCGTTGCAATTGTGCCGAATCTGTAGACGAGCTTCATGCTGCAATAAGAGTCGTTCATTCCCGCTTGTTAGCAAAGAGCAATTTGGATTTTAAATTTGAATCCCGTAAATTTAAATCCCGTTTGGATGTTTTCAAATTCATTTGATGGTATATTCCCTCTCCTGCATTCATATACCGACGTATGTATTTCCTTCGATTCAGAACGTCAGAAGCGAAATGGGGCCTTTTTGTGGGCAATAAGAGATTCAATCCGGACTACGCGACGTGATTGACATGTCGTTCTTGCTTTTCGATGAAATTTCAGTCCGGTTTCAATTCAAATTTATAGAAAATGAAGTGGAGGCGCTTTTCCCACAATTCACGTTATGTTCTCAATATTTAAAATCTGGTTGGGGTTGTGGCTGGGGTTGGGATTGTGGTTGGGGTTGTTGTTGGGGTTGTCGTTGTCTGCGTTGCAAATCTATGCAGAATCGATGAAATATGCTTTGAATACCGTCATTTTTTATTTTCGTCGAGGATTTGCGGACTTTTTGCAAATTTGCTCACTTTCACCTGTCCCCTGAGGGAGCAAATTTCGCATGCGAATTTTTTTCATGCCAATATTCACATGGGGCATCCTCAAACATATCTTAACAAATTGTATATCGATTGTCAGTGGAAAATCGTTGCTTCGCGAGCGCAAATTCCATTCACAAAATGAATGGTTCCTCGAGAAACACTTTGGGGCTCTTTAGAAAATAATAACACCGTAATACTTTAACGAATGTTCATTGCTAAACGAATTTTCACGCATAAATATTGCAATCATTGAGCTGAGCCTTTGCCGTTGCCGTTTCTTTTTGCTCCTGCAGCGGATGATCTTCCATCACCGAGTGAAGCAGCAAAATTCGGAAATTCTCGGAAGTCACAGCATAAACGGCACGTAATCGCATTAAAAACATTATTTCCAGCGAACTCCAAGGTATTTCTTTCTGTACACAACAGGACTCGAACAGGTTATCAGCAGGATAGCAGAACTTCTCGGACCTTTTTGTATTTTTACCGCAGAAAATATATATATTTTTTTCATTTCGAAGGAAACCACCCGAAAGAGTAATTTCCATGCAACAAATGGGATTTAAATCGAAGGGAAATCGAGTGGAACTAGCCGCCTGCGTTCGCCGTGTCATCAGAAAATCCGATGACACGATATTTTCGAGAATGCAAGAATTTGGATTCGATATCGCTACTCAATGAAGGGTGTTCCCTTCCTCCTATGAAAAGAAAGACTTTCCCAAAAACCCACTTTCCTGCTGTTTAATTTACCTTCAGCGAAATCTTTCAACGCCGGTGGCGTCTGGCACGGAAATGAACAAGGAAACTTTGCATCGATTTCCGGAAAAGTTCTCGTAAATCTCCCATCCCTTCGTAAATAGAAGAATCAAACGGGACCATTCGAGGGATCCACCTTCATAAGATTCCATACGAACGGATCAGTAATACCTGAAAAGCTTGAAAAGTGCATAGAAGTCGCAGTTAAGTAGATAGTACTTACCTAGTACAACCTTAAAGTGTAGGTGGGTTTTGAAGACCCCGATTATTATGTTTTAGATTATTAATTGCTTTTTAGTTATTTATTTATTTATTATTATTGTTTATATTTTCACTTCTACTTTGGTTTACTTATTTTTTCTTAACATAGGCACTGCACTGATTTTTGATGGCGGTGATGTCCCTGCTGGCACATAGCGAAGCTCAGAACACCCTCTTCGACTACCAGAGAGGTCGCCACTACCCAGGACTGGGTATCATCGGCAACTTCGCCGGCCACTGCCAGCGGCAGCACGGTCGCTTCGGCCATGGCAACAGGGAAAGTGTCCCTGGGGACTGCTAAGACACGGCTTTCAGCTCTCCGGTACTTCTACCCGCGTCCCTCGGTACGAGAACTCACCCAAGTACTCCAGGAAGGCTACATTGGGTTCCTGGTCGTGCGAGAACCCTTTCAACGGTTAGTGTCTTGCTTCCGCGACAAATTCAACGACGAGAGTTTCTTTTACAAGTCGTTACGTCTGAAGATCATCGCGTTGTACCACGGGAGCGAGGAGGCCAAATACCACATCCTCCGTTTCTCGGACTTCGTCCAATACGTGATCGACTCCAACAAGAACAACTGGGACTTGGACGAGCACTACGCTCCCTACCACAAGCTCTGCACGCCGTGCCACTACAATATCAGCATCATTGCCAAGACAGAGACGATGCGGGAAGACGCAGAGTATCTCTTCAGGACCGCGAGGTTCCCTCCAGGCACAGCCTCCAGCACTTCAATCGCAACGAGAACGGAGACGCGCAGCATCTGGTGGAGTATTACTTCAAGATGCTCAGTCCAAGGCAAATCCTGGACTTGGTGGAGATTTATAAACCGGATTTCGCAATATTCGACTACAGTTGCGGCTGGTACTTGCATTAGGCTGGTGCAAATGCGTCTCAGGTAGGAAAGTGATATTCGTTTCAGTACACCATGTTTTCTCGTTATGCCTCATCGAAGTTCTCGATGCTGTGATGTATGGTTTATAGGCATGCAATTTCATTGGATTTATGCAATCGGTGCTTGAAACAGCCACTTGAGAGAATAAGAACGATGCAGTTCAAATTTAAAATAGTTTTTTTCTGTCTTGGACTGGTAGCGTCAAAACCAGATAGCATTAGTTCAACATTAACCATGATGCCACGGTAAGAGAACCTTATGTTTTACCCTTTTAGCAAAAATAAGCTAAAATATAAGAAATAAATAGGCGATACCTAAACTTAGAGAATTTGATGAATCGAAGTAATATCACTTGGTCAATTTTCTCTTTTCAATGTAACTTGTTTTAAAACGTATCAGCCAGGTATCAGCTGGAATTCCGATTTTTATCAGTCTCTTTCAGACCGCGCCGTGTCGCCTGAAAGCCGTCTGCAAAACCGACAGAAGTCTATAACCGAGTCGAGAGAGGGGGGTGGGGAAGGGGTTGAGTGACTGCGCATCGTCTAGACACACGCCAACCTCCCACTTCTACTCTGTCGTGTTGAGAAACGGTCCCTTAATGAACCCTTGGGGCAATGGATTGGTTGTTGAGAAGTTGAAACGGAAGGGCGCTAGAGTGCATGACCTTTATGCCTATCACCTACTATCTTTCGGCATTTCACCTTTCCTCCGGTCCATGTGGGTAGCTCGTGGGTCTGGAATTCCGATGCGAGTGTTTCCTCCATTTCTCTGGTCCAGTTTCGAACTGGTTTTTGCGTTTTGTTTCCTGTATTTTTGATGCAATATGTTTCGTTGTTGGACCGAGCTACCGAGCTCGAACGCCTACGTTCGTAGCCTATCGTCTTGAATCGATTGTGTTTCTTCGTCTTCTCTCAATCTTAACCTCTTTCTTTAAAGATGTCCGCCTTCGCATAGTCTTCGCTGTACCTTTTGAACAGTCACCGGAAGGATTTAAAAAATGTATCTCATTAAGAGTGTGAACTTTTTCTTTTCTTCCAAAATAGATTTAAGCACGCGCATCATTTTCCCAACCTATCTGCCATAATTGGGAGATTTCGGAGATGACACAGTCAAGGAATGAACATGGATCGAAACTTGCGCTCTTCCTGATCGTGACCTACAAATACGTTCTAACGAGGGAAATTTCACCGTCCTCGGATTGAGAATGATAGAGAATGGGTTTGGCAAGGAGAACGAGGTCGACACTCAGGACGTCTTTTTTCGGACCAAAATGCATGAATTTGATTCACTGAATGCTCCGCTTGTAGATGTTTTGCATCACATCCTGGTTGGCTGGTTGGCAGGACGAGAGCAACGGGTGATGATAAATGGGGAATTCGCCTCTTGATATCACTAACTCTCCTGACTCCTGACATCCATCTTTAAACTTGTTCAATACTTATTCATTCTATATAAAGTTTCTTTCGCCATCGATTCCATGTCAGAGACCTAGTTATTCCCCTTCAGTGATTTCTGTTTTATAAAATTCCTAAGAGGCTCAGCGTTCGAATTTCAAGTAGCCACTCTTCGAGTCGGTGATAGAGAATGTGCTCCGTCATGAGGGAACCCCGAATTTCAGCCACGCGCATTTTCAACGAGCCCAGGTGGTGGCGATTTGAGATAATTTTCCAATCCTGCACGGGATGTGAATCGATTGGACCGACTAGACCAATGTAGCAGTCCGGTGCAGGCGAATACGTAGAAGCTCGAGTCCTGGAGCATAGAGGTGTAAGCGGGCTGTGGATCCGCTGTGCAATCATCGAGTTTCGGGTCTACTCGGCCTTGATTCGTGTCGGGCCGATCAGGTCCAGATGGGAGAAATCCACCCCTCTTGACCTCCAGTTCATAGACAGATGGAACGTCGGCAATCTGTCTCTGCAATAGGGCAATATGATATCCATGTATATTTTAATGTATTAATACAAAGCACTACGCTAGTCTCGCACTTCGCAAAAATCTCCTGACACGTCCATGCAACGAGATGTGGCGTTGTTATTGGTTGGAATACTTAGATTCCGTCAGCTGTACCGTGGGAGCGAGGAGGCCAACAATGAAACCTGCCTAATCCGGACTCCGTTGGTCCGGACTTTGGTTAATCCGGACTAGGATTCCAGAGTGAATCGGAATAAATTGTGTTTTGTGTGAAAAGCAATGGAGTAGCCTTTGTAAGATACATAGTCCTCAAAACACCTTTTAAGTTAATAAAGATTAGATTTTATATTTATTATTGATCATTCGCAAAGTAAATATAAATTAATGTTTTGAATTTTATAGGTTTATTATGATTCATTTACATAACAATGAATTTTTTTAAAATATGTATTTCCGATTGTCCGTACTTTCGGCTTATCAGGACCCCCCTCCCCCAATTAGTCTGGAATAGCGAGGCCTTCCAGTACTTGTTTGACTCCGACTAGAACGGCTGGGTATAGGTAACGGCTCCGAATAGATAGATAGAGGGGACCGGGTGCCAAAGACACAGTTAAACGGAATATCCCTCTTCATTTCTCCAGACGCTTAGAGCCACTTTCGGTGCTTACTTCTCGAAGTTTACACTTTCAGTCTTCTGACAAAACTCAGGTTGTATTAGGGCTGGATTCGGCTTTTTCTTCTTTCGGTCATCTGTGTGTGATCTGTGTGTGTTCGGTCATCATGTAGTGATACGGACCCAAGGTCTCAGCAATATCCTAATAGGCTGTTAAATTCTTGTGCACGCGCGATTTTATTTTATAGAAGGCTTGGTCAGCATCATCTCAGACAGTTGTGCGTGCTACAACTGCACAATCTGAACAAGAAACAAACAAATTTCGATCTTTGTGGAGTATGCTGCGAACAGTTATTGCGCTCACACCTGTCTGACTCGACACGGGGAAAATTTATATCTTTGGGCTTCGCTGAATCGCTGGGCTTATGGCGACTGTCGTCTCCACCGCTGACACTGATGCATGATGGTGTGATGTGATTCTCATCAGCCACAGATCCCCTTCCCTAGATTCCGTAATGTACTGCAGAATAGTGGATTTACTGGGAGAGTCTCGTATTTGAAATTCTCTTCTGAAAGTTCTCTTTGCAGTCACTAGTGAGTGACTCTGAAAGTAATGTTTCACTATCCCAGTGTTCCAGGCATCAGGGATCCAAAGTCAACAGTTTGGTAGTATTTTATCTTCAATATGAAATTAAACTGGATATAACAGGGTGATCAAGAAGTCACAGTGCAGTGAAATGCATTCTTTTGTGGCTTTAATTTAGTACTATTCTGCACATCGTGAATATTACATCATCAAAGACAGAGATTCACACGCAATGCTTCAAATATTTGCACCATCCATGATGCAGCTAATTTACTTTTTTTGTACATTCCATATGCAATGGGGCTTCCTACATCGTATGAACTCTACTGCACAGTGACTTCTTGATCACTCTGTATTATATGCACAGTTTTCCGTTAGTTCAACATTCTCATACTCTCAAGATAAATGGAACACTTGTATTTTTCATATCAATAAGTTTCTTTTACAGTATGTGTTGCTCTCCAAAAAGCAATTCAGCCCTTCTTCGTTAAACTAAGATTTTGTACCCTATCTCATCGATTAGATGAATGAAAATGCGGGAATATTGAAGCATGAAAAAATGTGGGTCCGCCAGGAATAACGTTAAGTGTTCTCATAATGCAGTAATGTCCCAGAAATAGCAGTGCCATTTTGCAAAAGTAGCAGCCATGCCAATACACTACATATCGTTCATAAAGAAGTCTTAAATTGCCACGAATTTATCGAGGGATTCCTACGCAACTCAAGGAAAACGATGCAATATAAGCAATTCAGAATTGGACAAATTCAAAAATGTACATCATGCCATCATAATGTCCACTCCGTGATGAACCCCACGAAAGCAAATGTCCCGCGAGCCCGTAGTCCATCGAGCCTCGAAGCGGCCGTGAAAGTGTTGACGAGTGCCTTCGACGACTGCATGCCGATCGCCTTCGTGGATATTTCCATTTTTGGCTGTGGAGTTATCGCTTTGACAAGTGCAAGGTGCTCGCATGACATCCTTTTGTGAATGATGTCTGGACGAGGGCAGAATACAGCCGCGGGGAAGGCCAACATCTGTTGAGGAAGTTCAAGTGGAAATGGGAGGATTCTTCGTACCTTCAATCCTTCGCGCACGGTATATCCGTATCCCATTACATCGACCAATCAACGCAAAACATTGTTTTATTCTAAATTCATCTCATGAATTATGCACGAAAATGTATTGTTGCGTTTATGCAAGTTAAATCGGGAAATCTTCCGCTTACGGCTGATTGCCGTACTTATACTTTTATCAGAAAAAGGTTTGGCAGGTGGGTAATGGAACACGATTACAGTCTGATGGATATTTGGGCCTGGTTTATTACTGACTACGCAATGACTACAGACTGGTGAGAATCAGGGACTGTCCGAAAGGTATAGATCTTCGTCCAATGTTGGGAACTCCAAACGGCGTCTTGCTATCCTCCAATGTTTCCGCACCTCCGGGTCTCCGGGGGTACCCGGAGTCCTGTTCTCGTCCAGTTGCTGCAAGGAAATTTCAGGTAGAATCGAGCTCTACTCAGATGGGTGCCAGCCTCAAGTGAGTAGTCGATTAACCGTGGAAATTCTAATGTCTGCAGACACCTAGGTCCAGAGGCCTTCCTATCCTTAAGGAAAGGGATCACCGGTCATCAAACCGAGTCGACCAGTCAATTAACAACTGGAATTCTGGAGGCACCAAGGTCCTGAAGAAGTCGTTCGGAGCTGTGGATCCTACGCCGTCGTAGTACGTCCTGGCTCGAGTTTCGAGTAGAGGTCAAACCGAGCAGGTTGGTGTCACTTTAATTTTTCACAGCGAAATGGTGCATTGGCAAGAATGGAAAAGGCACGTATCTCGTTCAACAAGTCCAAATCTTCCTTTTGGAGGGACCCTATTCTCCAAAAACACAGCAGAAGAGGCAACGTAGAGGGGATAAGCAATATCGGATGAAATTGAGATCGAAAAACGTAATTCAGTGTTCTCCACAACCCCGGGGAGAGAGAGCTTCAAATTAGCTGGAACGATTCGGTTTTGAGATGGTAAGGCGTTCACGCTATTTTGTTCCTCTAGATTTAGAAATGAATATAAATTAGTGGAATTTTGCAAAGGGAAGCGGTTGAAGAAAGGGAATAGCGCGTATTGATGCGTGAAGCGCTGCAACGGTGCTCCAGTGTGCGCAAGGAGAGGAAGACGTCACTGGATTAGGTGGGTATTTGTTAGGTGCTTATCGTGAGGGAATGCAAATAGAGACGGAAGGGGGAGGAGGCATTAGCGATTCGGGTCAGCCGCGTTGCTATTGACCGAATCGATCGGGAAAAGGATGTCGCGTGGGGTTTCTTTTCTGGGGCAGCGGAGGCGAACGCGAGTGGAGGCAGAACGTGATTTTCGCCCGGTTCGCACCTGCTCCGTATTCGAACGGGGGAGGAAATTGTGTCTGTGTCGAGAGGCCTTCCGGATTCGGTCGATTCCAACGGCACAGGGTTTGCCACAGCCAAAGGGAGGTATAAAAAGCGAAAAGCAGTATGACATTGTATTTAATGTGTCAAGCGTTCTCGTAAACGGCAAGCACACGCACTTGCCTCTCGCTGCACGTGTCGTCCACGCTTCTCGCACGGACAATATCGCATGCCAAACGCTTTCTTCAAGTGGAATTCGCATCTAGTGAGTATCTGTGAATGACTAAATTGGGAATCTACGTGGAATTTTCGTCTCTTGAAGCTTTCCTGATGCTTCGCGTCAGCTGATCGGGAGTGAGACCCTTTAGTTAACCAACTTTTTCACACATACATTTGCTTCATCATTCCGAGTTCCCAAGTAAAAGTGCATTTTCAAACCGGCTTTCAGATGGTTCATAATCTGGTTCATAATCTGCATTATTCTTAGCAATGTGAAGCCAACCAAATCCATCCATTTCCATTGAATACATTGAGAGGAAATGCAATTCGTATAGTGGAGACGAGCTGCCATCTGACGGAGAATGTGGGAAATGGTGGACAAAGGCGAGGCCATTGAATGCTGTTCCTCATCGGGAATCCCGGTTTCCACGCTCCTCCCAGTCTGCACATCAATGCTAATACAACTTTGTAGCAACATTGAAGAATATTGATGGCAACGTTGAATCAGCATAGAAATGAGAAGGGTTTCAACCATTTCTCAACACGCATAGCGCACGCGCCAATAAAA
Organism: Darwinula stevensoni; assembly: GCA_905338385.1. Taxonomy (NCBI): domain Eukaryota; kingdom Metazoa; phylum Arthropoda; class Ostracoda; order Podocopida; family Darwinulidae; genus Darwinula; species Darwinula stevensoni. Next base: position 7,662 of record CAJPEV010002287.1, on the reverse strand, counting down.
TGGGAGTGGATTTGCATATTTGACAACTGAAGTACTCCGTGAATCTTCAGAGCGATCTCAACCCCTTCTCGACATAGAATCTATATCGATATCAGATAGACTTTGCTCTCATTGGGGTGTGCTGCCGTTTGCCAGCTTACGTAGGTCCTTAATTTTACGGCAGCGACAAGGCCAGAACCCTCTTTTATAAAATTGATGGCAAGGTTTTCATGACCCCTGCGCACGGTCAATGTCATGTCCATGTCCATGTCAATGTCTACAGGTACAGGTACAGTTACAGTACAGGTACAGGTACAGTTACAGGTACAGTGTTTGCGATTTTGCAACATCTCACTTCGGGATCAGGAACCCTTTTTTTTTGTTCGAATGTTTCGCCCGACATATGCTGATGTAATTTTGACCGGACGATGTCCTTGCAATGTTGATTATGCAATGAGTCATCAGGATCAGCATCCTCTCAATGTATTATCAACGTTGTAATGCAGACTGGGCTGACATTGAACTGGTCATCAGAAATCGATTTAGCATTCATGGGTGCTTTCTGAACCCTGGCCAACATAATATATCGACATTCCATTCGTGAGAAAGCCCTTGAAGCGCCTCTGTTTATCAGAGAATCTGAAATCGACTGGAATGGCACGGTGTCGCGTTTGGCACGAGTGACTGGAGAAGTGAATTTCACCTCAATTGTGGAAGTGGGTAATCTGAATAATGAATAATAATGAATAATGATGGGAGTCTCTGGGCTGCATTTCAAACGGGAGGTTGAAGATGTGGGGCAAGCGGAAAGGACATTGCCACAGAAATTTCCACTTAGTCGAATACCGATCTGTAAGCATTTCGGCCCACAATCTGCGGAATATTAAGCAGTGACATTTTGCACATATATTAGTTACCATCCGAGAATCCTGTTGATATTTTCTCCGATGTACAGGTTGGCCGAAAAGTCACCGTACCCCTATTTACCTTCTCATATATTTTTATACAGTTCGCGAATAGAGATCTAAAAAATACCCGTGTGCCCATCTCCCATGCCCGCTGAACACAGAAAAGGAACATGCGCGACCGGCTGGACGACTTCTGCGAAAACTCAGCAGAAATCAGTTTTGGCGGACACCCAGGGCCGGCCCTAGCTATTTAAGATTATTTAGTTATTTATTTAGCGAAGAGACTCCTGAAGCGACACTGCTCTCACAATTCGAGAGTTTTTGACTAAAAAAAAAAAATTCCTGTGTCGCCCCACCCATTTTCTTCACCGGACCTGGCTCCGTGTGAACTTTTGCCTGTTCCCCAAGATTAAATTTCACCTGAAAGGAAAAAAATGTGAAGACATTGCACAAGCATCAATGAAAATGCGACGAGGCAGCTTAAGAGCCTTTCACTCCAGGACTTCCAGCACTGCTTCCAGAAGTTGCTTTGGGATAAGTGCATAGCATCGAAGGGGGATAGATTTGAAGACATTGCACAAGCATCAATGAAAATGCGACGAGGCAGCTTAAGAGCCTTTCACTCCAGGACTTCCAGCACTGCTTCCAGAAGTTGCTTTGGGATAAGTGCATAGCATCGAAGGGGGAATACTTTGAAGGAGACAACAAATAATTTTAATGTACTTATTAAAAATAAAGTTTACGGATAAAAGTACTGGAACTTTTGATCAGACCTCGCATATATGAAAAGGTAGATAGGGGTACGGCGACTTCTCGGCCGCCCTGTACAGTTTTCCTATTTTCATATTAGTCTCGCAAAAGAAGATGGAAGTCTCCAATCGGTTCAACTGATCGGTTCACAGGCAGATAGAAGCACGCTCCCGTTCCCTCGCTAGGCGCTCCGCCCCTTGTACTCCAGACGAGACTCCTAGACGTTCTCCGACCGGCCCAAGGAGTGGGAAGAGAAGCAAAAGTGGACCGCGCCCGGCGTCATCCACCTCGGACGCATCCGAGTCTGTCTCCCTTCTCCCCGATTCTTCTGACCCTTTCGAATGTCTTCGCGAGTCAGCCAGAACCTTCAATAGTGGCAATGTTAAATTTTCCAGAGAACCCTATCCCCTTTCTCAAACTGAAACTGCTGATTTTTCTAGCAGGCTTCTTATTTACACTTTGCTTTATTACAATCTTCACGTTCTATATGAGGGCAACCTTGAAGGGAGAAAACACTCAATGGTGTATTTATATTTTTCCCAAGCAGAGGATATTAAATCCGCACGAAATTAATTAACAATAGTACATGATACTTAGTAAATACAACCTATCTAAATAACTAGAAAGGATACGTTGACTCGCAAGACAGAGACAATACTTAATGATGGCAAAGACAGTGTTCCTGCAGGTGTAATTGTAAAGCACATCCAGATTCGTTATTTATACTTGTTATATAAAGCTAAATGGTCAATGAAGAGAGAGAGAGGGAGAGCATTCAGCCATGAGGGTTGGTCATTACGACATGAATCCTCCCGACGTAAGGCAAGGGTGAACTTAATGTGTTTCGATTTTCGATCTTCTGGAACAGATTGAAGAAAACCCTGAAGGACTGCCCATGGCGAACTTCAGTGAGTGTCCACGTTTCCTTCTTCAATTAAAAATAAGTCCACTGCCATAGAGAAATACAATGGGCTCCGCATATTAGAATATTCACTCGACTAGCGAACTTTATTCTATGATCCGGAGCATTCCAAAAAAACTTTCGGCTGTATCGTACCGTAAATCGGGACAGTGCCGTGGAAATCCATTATGCGTTATTCCATTATGCGTTATTCCATTATGCGGTGTCGACTATATGAAATGCACAATTTGCCATTTAAAGAGTAAAATACGCAGTGGAACCCAAGGCAGAATTGATCTGAATTTCTAATTTGGCCACCCTGCGTGCTCATAGCTCGATCCGACTCACCAGCAATCGTGCACTACTCTAGCAAAGTGTAAGCGGGCGTTATAGTAGTATTGGTTTCCTAAAAGGTTTTAACGTAAAAGGGCTCGTTTTCAACGACCTCGCGGACAACTTATGACGTTTCCCTTAAATATCTATAGGGTTAATTTAGTCAATGAAGGCAAAGAAGTCGCTTCGTCGATCTTGCCCCGAAATGACGAGTCTCCTTTTAGTCTCACTTTTCTAGAGATAATACGGCTTTTTCTAGAGCCCTGCAGAAAGACGTAGTGAGAGACGCTAGCTTTCCAAATTATTTAACAATTTTTAAATGCCGATTTTTTTTTAATGAGCATAGACAAGCCAGCCGGAATTTTCATCACATTTCTACATTCTCCTTCATTGCAGCAAAAGTAAATCCTTGAAAATTCAGTCTAGTTCAGACATCCCATAAGTGGTATTAGAATTCTGAAACTGGTATAATAATATATTTCCCCATTCCATGGCTTACACCATAGAAAATGTTAATACCTTATAGAGAGCGAATTTCTGCACTTTAGTAACCTCCAGTTAACGTCAGTCAAGCATACATTATAAAGGTTAGAACAGACTGGAAAAAAGGAATTTTTTTTTGTATTTTGATAGATACTCTAATATGATACCAGCAGAAGTAATATGAATTTGAAAATACCACCATGAGAACCAGGGTCATGAGATCTGTAATCTCACGAAATTCTTCGATTTTTTAAATTGATTTTCTTTTGAATTTCACGTGTTGTTGATTATTTTTGGAAAGTTAAAATTGCAATTCTTGGGAGAACATTACCATTTACATTTAAAATCATGTGCGACATGCTTATTTGTTGTTATCCCAAGTTTGCACTAAATCCTGAAGTTGCCCTTGACATTAGAGCAAATCATACAAGGAAGTCGATAGCTATGCAAAGAAATAAGCGTAGAGCTGATGTGTTTTGTGTTTCTTGAAGAGTCATCCACGCACAACCGCTGTCGATTACCGCGCAAATTCTTCCCAATATTGTATCACATGATAAAAAATGCATAAAAATAATAAATTCCAACCAATGCTGAACGAAGGATTTAAAGAATCTTCGAACATTGTTTTTTTTTTATTGTAATATTGGGCGACTGGATATTCTTTTGTGAGATGTAGGCACAATCGAGTGCTTGGAAATCAGTACCACAAGAGTTGTGAATCCCTTATACATATTTTAAATCGACACCAGGTGAAACCACGGGAATGGACGAGGTGGTGGCGGCCAGGATCCGGAAACGAAAGGAGACGTTCGATCGAGAGTGTCGAAGATGGCTGGACTCCAGCACTAGTGTCCCCAAATCCTGGGAGTACGTCATCGACCATGACTACCGGGTGGCCTACTGTACTATATTCAAGGCGGCTTCGACGTCGTGGACCGACGTATTCATCAACATTGCACGCGAGAAATCCCATATAACAATGCAGAAACTAATAGAAAATGATAATTCCCAGCCGACATTCAGGGCCCTTGTAAACACCTTCCGCCACTTCTATCCGCGTCCCTCGGTACCAGAGCTCATCCGAGTACTACATAAAAGCTACATCGGGTTTCTAGTAGTGCGGGAACCATTCGAACGACTGTTATCTTGCTTCCGCGACAAATTCAACGGACAAAGCGGACATCACGAGTCGTTGCGTCGGAAGATCATCGCATTGTACCGAGGGAGCGAGGAGGCCAAATACCACATCCTCCGCTTCTCGGACTTCGTCCAATACGTCATCGACTCCAACAAGAACGGCTGGGACTTGGACGAGCACTACGCTCCCTACCACAAGCTCTGCACGCCGTGCCACTACAATATCAGCATCATCGCTAAAACGGAGACGATGCGGGAAGACGCAGAGTACATCTTCCGAGCCGCGAGACTTCCTGGAGGCACCGGACTCCAGCATTTCAATCGCAGCAAGAAAGGAGACGCCCGGCTACTGGTGGAGTATTACTTCAAAATGCTCAGTCCAAGGCAGATCCTGGACTTGTTGGAGATATACACACCGGATTTCATAATTTTCGACTACAATTACGATAGATACTTGCAATGGGCAGGTGCTGATCCTTCCTAGTTAGAAGGTTCATTCTTATTTTAACCCTCGAAGCGGCAAGATTAAACCCTGTGACGGGTTAAGTGTCGATCGATAGAGAATTGCCGCTTTTAGGGTTAATGAACTATGTTTTATTAAACTAGACTTCAGAATTTCAAAAATGACTATGATGGAACATGAAGAGAAATATGTGTTATATCCCTTAAAGGTGAAAAGAAGCAAATTTTGATGGCCATACCTAGATGATTCCATAAAATCAATCCCATCCATGGCTTATTATGCATATACTGTATATATACTCG